>JBBPQE010000361.1:0-23994 GCA_038092335.1 Boletus vinaceobasis | reverse complement strand
GTGTGCGGATGAACATGTCCTTGGACAGAAGGAAGAGTAATCGGCTGGCCAGCTCGCCACGCTGACCCATGTCGATCATACCAGAGTTGATCGTCTTCAACAGGGTCGCCAGAGCAGCTCCCAGCGTTTCAGGCTTTGCATGGAGATCGGTTGCAGCCACGCACGACAGGAGGGGTTCGGATGGATAACTTGTGAACCTCCAATTGCGGTCCAATGTTGTCGCAAGGCATATGCGTAGGTGGCTCGCCACACCTTTTTCCAGATGCTCGATCGAATCTGGATGTCCGAGTGTGACGTTGAGACCAAATCGCTGTCCCAATATCGCGAGCACGTGGTTGGTGTTACCGGTATCGAGGCGTCCAGGCCCATATAACTTCCAGGACGCCGTGTCCAACACTTTAAGCGTTTTCTTGTGCGCGGTCCTGAGAGAAACCCATCTATTCGCCATCGCGGACAGGCTCAGTAAGTGGCGATAACAAGTTGAAAGGGAGGGACATTACAAGGGTCTCCCATAGCCGAGGACGTGATCTAGCCTTGAAACATCCTCCACGCCCACTTCTCCGAGCCCTAATGCACTCTGGTCCCATCCCAGTTGAGTGTAAGGTGGGAAAAGTTGCTCGCCCTGTATAGCGACGCGATCAGAATTATCTGAGACAGAAGATGATCAACAAGCTCGTCGGGACATCATCAACACCTACATTTCTGATTAGGGGGCGAGAAGTCGGCGACCTTGGAGGTCGTCGACGCGAATACGACCCAGACAGAATGATTCTCGACATGCGTATAGTCGCTCACTGCTCTACAAAGAACGTCTGCAGGGCGATATCCTTGTGTACCTTGAATGCTTGTGCAGAACGGATGTGCTTCATCAATCGCAATTACCAGCTTGGGGTGGTAGGGAGCGTCAGGGAATATGCTCGCGAGACGGGCGCCGACTTTCTCGTAGGCAGCGGAAAGAACCGCGGAAAAATATGGGGAAACAAGGGGGTGAGGTTTTCTTGCTGATTCTAACCGCGTTATTCAGCTATGACTTCTCCGACACGAGTTGAAATATTTACCAGATAAGGAGAGGGTTTGAAGCTTCTCAGTAGTTTTCTCAACCTCTGTCTCTGCGACCTCAACCTGTGCGTCTGTGGCCCCATTGGTGGTTCCACTGGTGCCCGTGGAAGAAGCCGCCTCGTCTGTTGTACTGGGTTGTCGGGGAAGGCTTTGGGTGAGATCGGCATGAGTCTACAGAGAATCGTCAAATTAGATCTTCGGTGCAAAACAACACATCCACACCTTCCCGTACCTTTCAGCGAGTTTCCGAAAGAATTCGATCCTGGCAGTGGATCTTGGAGGGTGGCTCATATCGCACATCTGGTCGACCCAACGCATAATGCCTGCCTTGGAATTCCGAGTGGTGTAATTGCTCGACAGATACTTCTCGAGCGTGTCAAATAGAGCGATGAGGAAGGCGTAGCAGATCGTTTGGTACGCCTCCACAGTAGACGGAAATTTGGTCAAGAGGTTCGATGGGATTGGATCACGCGCAGGGAAACCCTTGACATCATGTTCCTCACGCATGTTCATGTAAATGACTATGACGCCCTTCTTTCTCAACTGAACATCGACTCAGCCACCACATATACTTGTATAAACGAGCCCGCGCTTACCTCAGTGAGCATCCTTGATTTTCCGGTTCCTGAACTCTGAACAATGGAACAGAACTTGGCGTAATACTGATGAGCGTCCTTCTCAGCCTTGCTCTTGTTGAACAACTTCTCGTTATGTGTCAAAAACTCGTAGAAGCCATCAACGGCTGCGCCACGGTACTTGGCTTCAAAGGATCCCGACAAGCCCCGAGCTAGATCTGTCCAAGGATGTCGGTCGATGCCGTGTGGTTCTAGTGGGATGGTAATGCAGGGAGCACTAACCACTTTGTAGAAGGGGCTCTGGCGCGGGTGGTTCCAGGATCGGTAGTGGTGCTTTGAGGATAGCTTGGGGAGTGACCAATAAATCATCAGCAAATATTGGACAGACATCAAAGACACACACCGAGGTTTCGGATCTCGCGGAATGATTTGTGCTTCCAAGCAGACCGGAGCATCTCTCGTAACTCTCCATGGGTGTTAAACAGTTGTTTTGCTTCCTGGCGACCGAGGTACTTTGTGTCCAAGTCACCGTTAGAGGTTTCAATGATAGCGTGAAGAAGGTCGCGATATTCGGGGCCGGAGTTTAGGTCAGGCACGTCACCGATATCATCTTCAACGTAGCTCTGGACCGCACTGTCGAGCTCTTGATGAGTGGCAGGGTCGAAGCGATCTGGGAGACTCTCGAGGGGCATGCTGTCAAGTTGTTGAATCAAGCCATTTGACGAGCCGGCCTTAAGTACCACCAACGAAGCACCCACAATCAATGGTCAACGATTGATCCACAGCATCTGTCGAGTCCATCAATCTGGCGCATTTCTATTGTTCTCTGTAAGTATGCTATCAAATGTCACGAATAATGGCGGTCATCTAAAGTACAGTAGACTCCACGGTGGAATGCAGGAATACCAGCTCAGGGCTGTTCGGTATATCATCAATTTTGGACTGAGCCATGACAGGAATGGGGGTAAGACCAGACGGGACTTCTGCGCGTGATGTCGTGCAAAGCGTCTTTAGAACTCTTCGACTCCCGAGCCTTGTCGGAAATGAGAATTTGCGACATCCGCGATGTCGTCGACGCCGTTTCAGGTCCGCCTTTAAAATAGATGGGTATGACCTTGTTGATGAGAGGTTGTTGATGACAACACTGCACTGCACTGGTTCTCTGCCAGTGGCGTAGTGTCCACTCGTCCAAGCTACAGTATGGATAATCAGACCGATGTTGCGTTGTGAAAAAGGAATTCGCGAACGGACATCAATTCATTTCCTTCCTTCGATCCAGCGATATTCGCATCCATGCATACCCAGTGCGAGAAGTTCAGATAGGCATTCTCGAATGTTTGACGTGCAAGCGATGTTTGAGCGTTCTTCTCGTCCCATATCTGGGATCCGAAGACAAATTCGAGCCAGTCCACGACGGGGATCATCTGGCAGTCGGCGAGATGGCCTTCCCATGTCCTCGGCAGCTCCGTGACCACATTCTTCGCTCGTGTGCGGATGAACATGTCCTTGGACAGAAGGAAGAGTAATCGGCTGGCCAGCTCGCCACGCTGACCCATGTCGATCATACCAGAGTTGATCGTCTTCAACAGGGTCGCCAGAGCAGCCCCCAGCGTTTCAGGCTTTGCATGGAGATCGGTTGCGGCCACGCACGACAGGATGGATAACTTGTGAACCTCCAATTGCGGTCCAATGTTGTCGCAAGGCATATGCGTAGGTGGCTTGCCACATCCTTCTCCAGGTGCTCGATCGAATCTCAGCTCGGCGCTGTTGGACGTCTGCGACAGAAATAGTAGACTGTATGATATGAATAAGGTGATAAATTGATTCAATCACGTGCTTTGATCACGTGTGTACCGAGAAAGTTCCCGACATTAACAGGTAAAGCTTGTGCTCAACATGTTTTTCATTGTGAGTCAGCTCTGTTTTCTCGGTATTTTGTATCATCAATGAGCCTTACAGAAAGAATTAACCCACACAATCCTTCTGCACCCGTCCTATTTCGGTCCTCGGATGCTCCAATTCTTGGAGTCCAAGCTATACGCAGATGTCGAAGGAACATGTTCAGGAGCATTCGGATACATCATAGCCGTCGTTTCTATCCTCGATATCGGGAAAGGGATGGTCATCAGTGGGAGTGGCCAAGCCGAGTTCATTACGCGGTATCGCGCCATTGTGTTCAAACCGTTCAAAGGTGAAGTGGTGGATGGCGTGGTTAACAATGTCAACAAGGTCTGTAGATCAGCCACAGCTCCATCTATACCAGGATCCTCACAGCTATAGATGGGGTTCTTCGCGGATGTAGGGCCACTGCAGGTTTTCGTTTCGCATCAAGTGAAAACCATGGCCATCCCTGCCGCTCTAATTGCTTACCGCGTCTTTAGCTTATACATCCAGACATGAAGTTTGACCCCAACTCAAATCCACCGTCGTTTGCATCAGAAGATCAGGTATGAGACCATTAACTTCTTTTTCTATCATTCACCAGGGATGCGGGCCGTTGTTACCAGATTATCGAGAAAAATACTCGCGTCCGGCTAAAAATCGTAGGTACTCGTGTCGACGCGACAGAAATTGTGCGTCCTCTGTCTGTATCCAACTACCCGTGTTTACTCCCTACAGTTTGCTATCGGGACGATCAAAGAAGATCATCTTGGAGTTATAGACTGAGTTCTACCCCCGGCTTTCCTTCTATATCCTCGTCATTTGATCTGTTAGGGTTATACTCTCACCCGATTGTAGTTTTAAAAAACGCTCCTCTCCACGCGTAGTACCAGTACTGTGCTTCTATGGGCCATACTTGGAAATTACGCGAGATGGGACAGTACGTGCAGACCGGAACCAACGTGCGAGTTAATGTAGACGACCGGAATGAGGATTTGACTTCATCGGACGAAAGGGGTTAACTGGCACTTTCTCGTGCTTGATGCTGCGGGCATTCCCAAAAGGGTCCAACTTGGTTTATTTCTAACAGAGAGATCAATCTCTCCTAGCAACGAGTTGCATATTCTTTGACGTCGATCTGCACTCAGCCCTGTAGGAAAGAAAGTGCTCTTGCCAAGCATGCCACCCTCCGATGGCCCAGGTGCCAAGTTCCGGTTTACCTTTTGATCACGCTGGCGCCGACAAAAGCAACGTGAGGTGGGGGGATGATGCATTGGTGGACTGAGTGTCCGTATAATGTCAAGTGACTGCACAAATGATAATTTTGACTCCTACAGATGAGCTACGTGTCCTTGCCAAGCCCTCGCCCAAAGTTGGACAGTGTCTTGTCACCATCTACTCATGTATGTGTATGAATGGGGACTGCCGAGACATGATACCTGGCGCCATACATAGGTCGGGGCGATCAGCGCTTCAGCGCTTCATTGACAGCAGCAATCATGTGGGTGAGTGTCTCACGATCTCAATTCCCTGGGGCCGCACGTTTGTTGATATTCATATTTTGATCCCGCTCTTCATTTCTTGCTTCTCGGACATTGTCTTCAGAAAAAATGGCGGTGTTAGATCAAGTACTCAACTACTATGGCCAGGTATTCAAAACATTTTCCTGATGAACCAGGGTCGCTCTTAGTACAGGCCTGAACGTTGACGTTGAACGTTGAACAACGATTACCGATCTATTTCCACGGCTGCCACGCGCATGCGCTGGGATCGCTTGACCATGCTCATCATATGGTTTTGCTTGCTGCCATCATTGCTAATTTTACAGCACTTCCTGTCGCTCCATAAGGGTCCGCTCGTATAAGATGTAGGACCAGACTCGGACCATCACGAGAAGTTGTGGATATCTGGAGAACTATGATATCGGTGTCCTCTGTTCTCGCTGCTGCTCTCTTCGGTGTTGCAGTCGTTCAAGCCTCGCCTACCCTCTCGGAGAGGCAGTCGATAACTGCGTTGTCGACGGCACAGATTGATACCTTCACTCCATACACGTATTATGCGAGTGCTGGATATTGTACCCCTTCCCAGACGCTCGCATGGAACTGTGGAGGTGCGCCCATTTCAACTGCCATGCACGAGCGATCCGCGGGATGCTGACCCACACCCGTTCAATGAAGCCAACTGCAATGCCAACCCTGGTTTTAAGCCTGTTGCTTCTGGTGGTAACGGTGACTCCGTTCAGTACTGTAAGTTCCTAACTTGATATATGGGGAGCTTGGCTTGACTTGAACTGTCTTCGAATGTACAGGGTATGTTGGATATGACCCCAATCTCAACTCCGTGATCGTCGCCCACCAAGGAACGGACCCTTCAGAAATGTAAATCCTACTTTCAGCTACCGTATGTCGTCGCGTATATCTTCTCAACTCGTCACCTTGCAGGGAGTCCCTCGTCACGGATGCTGATTTCTTCCTGACAAATTTGGATTCCACGCTCTTCCCAGGACTTAGTTCCGATATTGAAGTCCATAATGGTTTCGGGGATGAGCAAGCGAAGTATGATTTGCACCCCATTCCCATCTGTCCAGTTAAATTGTCATGACAGGACTGCCACGAGCGTACTCGCTGCCGTACAAACAACCATGTCAGAGTATGGCACGACATCTGTAACCATGGTCGGTCACTCTCTGGGTGAGTATCTCCAGAGGTCGTGATGCCCCTCCCTAGCAATTGACTGTAAGGTGACTCGTGCACTAATGCTATCGTTGTCCTGCAGGTGCGGCTATCACGCTTCTCGACTCGGTGTATCTCCCGCTCTGGCTACCCGCCGGGACAACCTTTACGACCGTTGGCTACGGTCTCCCCCGTGTCGGCAACCAAGCATTCGCCAACTACGTGGACGCCAACGTGCACTTGACTCACATCAACAACGAGGAGGACCCCATCCCAATCTGCCCTGGTATGTTCTTGGATTTCGTCCACCCCTCCGGAGAGGTACACATCCAGGACTCTGGCGAGTGGGCAGCGTGTCCCGGTAAGTTTTTCTTACCTTCCATGTTGGACTTTCCGGACGACTGACACACGTCGAACAGGCCAGGATAACCCAAGCACACAATGCATCGTCGGTGACGTACCTTACATCTGGAACGGCAGCCTCGACAACCACGACGGTCCTTACAATGGAATTACGATGGGCTGCTGAACGACTGTTTCGAAGTTACGCCGAGGTATTTATAGGACTCCTTGCATGAACCTGGGGGTGTCGATTTCAGCAGTTGTATTAGTTTCTGAAACATCTTTTAATTTCCTCACGAGTTCAATTTTATCTTCTCGAGCTCCAAGGACAGTACTTGTTACAGATCAAAGCAGCGTCAACACAAGTGACGTCATGCAGCTGACGCTCTGCCGCTCATCCATTCTCACGATCAGTACCATCCCAAATCCCTGCAGATACCCTTCGACGTGTAGCCTCAAGTTACGTGAAGCAATGTCTGTGCATCCCCACAGCAACGAACGCGCTCCCTCATCAGTTCCGTAGTCTTTAACCTCCAACTGTTATGTTGTTCCAGATACACCTCCCAGTCTACACGTGCATAGCATCTCTGCACTGAGTTGACAGTGACCTGCCAGTCACTGGACGATGCTCGTTGTGGGGATGGCTCACGTTCAATGGACTTGCAGGTGTGCGCGAGCATGTCACTGGCAGAGAGCTGCGGGAAAAGGTACGAGGATGACCGAGACCTTTGCTGCGTTACACGCTGCTGCAATCAACACGAACGTGGCCTGTCGAACTATCACCTTGTATGCGGCTGGGATATGGCGTGTCATCTGTGGAAAGCCATTAAACGAGGCTGCGGGGTAAGCAAGGTCATTGTAATCCATGTCCACAACATGCGAGTCTGCATGTGGACGCCGATCAGGTAATACTCACGTCGTCTACCTTTGACAGGTGAATCATTGACCGTATTCACTTGACCATTCGATGGGCCCGTCGCCCGGATAGACAACGGTCACAAGTTCAGCACTCAGTGTTGGGGTCTTACCACAATCACTGCGTATATGCGCCTCCTTATAGCACTAAACGCCGTCTTCCCTTCCTCAGTCGGTTCCACACTTAGACTGTTTCGCCACAGCCCCTGTTACGCTTGTCCGGACCTCCGATGTGACACCCGCGCATAGCATGGGACCGTCTCCAATCCTGAAACTATTGAAGTCACCCATTCATGTCCGCCCATCGACTAATCGTCGCGCCGGTGGTAGTCGTCCGTCGCCGAGAAGTCCAAGATAAGCTCTGTGTTGCATGTGGCACATCATCTAAGAAGGGCACAGAACACCGTTTGATCGGTGTTTTTGTCACGACATGGGGGAGTGGACAAGGACATGGCAGGTCGATGTATGAGCGGCGCATCGTATAAGGATGCATGAATACGTTGTGATCAACGTTTCCTGGTCTTGCCAGCCAAAAGTAAAAGATCACACAGAGGTCGGATACATCCAGAGTCAGAAGAGCGGGACCCACAATAGAATTTTGCTCCCTGAGGCTGGTAAAAGACGACAAAGCTCTAATGTTGCATGAAGGTCTGTCACCACCTACACTCTTGACCTCCCACACGTTTCAAGTATAGTAAAATCTATATGGGAGCCCCATGTATTTAAACTCAACCTCGGGACCGTCAAGTGTTTTGTCGGTATCGTATTGCAAATCGCCTGTGCGACGGTAGAACTGGAACTACGACCTGTCTTGCGCCGTGACGAGGCTAATCACCGACTTTGCTGATGCGAATAGACACAACTCGCCCTTCATTCAGTCGAGCTTGCTGGTCCGGAAAATACGTTGATTGATGAGAGGAGCCTGACATGAGGATGGACCATTGCGACAGAAGAAGCAACAACTTGAGAAAGCCAAGTGAAACCCGCAATATTCATGATCAGGTCTAAAAACACCATCAAAAAGGAAGGGAGAAGAAGGAATAGCAACGTTGGCATCGATGAGAGATTTGTTTGTACTCACATATGCAAGCGGGAACAATCCAAGTGCATGACACGCATCAATATCAGACATGTTCATCCCTCATCCTTTTCAGCATCATCCATTTTTGCACTCTTCCACCAGAGCACAGGTCCTAGTCCCTGTTCGGCTGTCGAGCACTACACCACACCTTCAGCATCTCTTGTCCGCTCGTTGCCTTGAAACTTACGATGATGGTATACGGCGCCCTTCGTGCCTCGCGCTTAATCACAACTCCTTCAGCAGCCTTGGGAGGACCAGGCTCATCATCATAAAATTCGTCCGCCTCGACACGCACACGGACGATCTCCCCTTGATCGATGTACATGCGATCTGTTGTGGCGGACTCGAGGAGCTCGTGCGATGTCGTTGCTTCGGACTCCGGCAGCCAGAAATATGCACGTTCGTTTGGGTCACTGTGAGTGTGAGAATGATGAGGCGAGGAACTGCGGCGAAGAAGAAACAACGTGGAACATACAAAGCGGAAGGTTGAGGGAGGTATGCAAGAGGGACATATATATCGTCGAAGAAGCCGACGCTTACTGGGGTTTGTGAGCCCGGGCCGTTGGATTAGACACGAAAGACGCACGTCGTATTCCTTCTTCATCAGAAGATTTAACTTTGGCGAGGATCACCTCAGACGCAAAGGGCCTAAATACGACCATGCGAAATTTTGCTTCACACGTGAGTCAGATGAGGAAGGTAACGGTCGAGAGACAATGGTGAGGACTTTTATACCAGAGGCATCCATCCCCGTATCGAACCTTTCCTTCTCCGACTTCAACGAGATCAAACACGCATATACACAGACCGACGTCGTGCAAGACCCTATTAGCATATTTTTTGTTGATTTCGTCCGTGATCGCTTGGTGAGGCGGCGTGCCGAAGTTGACTGGCAAGACGGCGATCGTGTCCTAGAATCATATGCATCAGTCGAAGTTGAGGTGAGAGAAAAAGGGGTATGCCTTTATGATGGAGAGTACAAACATGGTTTTAGCGACGACCGCTTTGTTGCGTGGGGCACGGCCTGTTTGATCTCCGAGCTGCAACACTGGTAGCGCATTGAGGTTATCACGTGACATGACCAGAAAAAATTCGGTATGCCCCTTGGATTGCAGGTTTGGGGTCTGGACACTCTTTTTTTGCCTTCCATAGATACGACGACGAGCTCGTCACTGGCCACGATGAGCAGCTCTTCATCATCCTCGAGTCTTCTCCCCGCAAAATCATTCCAGCATTTCGTTGCTGGCGGGTGAGTTGATCATGTTCTACTCTCGAGAACCCCAACTCATACACTCGATCGAATCAGCCTCGGCGGAATGTGTGGTGCCATTGTTACCAGCCCGTTTGATGTCGTCAAGACGCGTCTCCAATCGAGTCTGTTCAGGGAAAAGCATGCTTCAGTCGGCATGGCTGGTGGTGGGGTAGCTGCCCTCCCGCATCGCTCTGGCGGCTTGTTGTGGAATTTCGTGGAGACTGGTCACATTCTTCGGTACGTGCGACCCTTCCCTCCCTGCAGCTCTTCTAGACTCACAAAGGCGACATGCAATATGTACCGTTTACCCTTCTTTTTAACAGCGATATCTACCGCAATGAGTCTCCTCGCGCACTGTTCAAGGGTCTCGGTCCGACACTGGTCGGCGTCATTCCCGCACGTTCGATTCATTTCTTCACCTACGGGAACGGAAAGCAAATTATTGCCAATAATTTCAATCAAGGGCAAGAAAACTCCTACGTCCATCTCTGTGCTGCTGCCATCGCAGGGATTGCCACGGGTACTGCGACGAATCCTATCTGGGTCGTCAAAACTCGGTTGCAGCTCACCGAGGAACGGCAGCACATCCCTTCGGGTGCTGGATCCACGTCGGCAACGTTATCCAGTAGGGGACCAGCGTCGAGATTCGCAGGTGGGAGTTATGGAATGATCAAGCAAATATTCAGGGAAGAGGGCATTCGGGGATTTTACAAGGGCCTCAGCGCAAGCTATCTCGGTGTCACTGAAGGTACCATCCAGTGGGTCCTCTACGAGCGGCTAAAGCGGCTTTCTGCGGATACGCAGGGTCGGGGTGGTGTTGCGGAGTGGTTCGGTATGCTCGGTAGCGCGGGGACGGCCAAGTGTGTTGCCAGTCTGATCACATATCCTCATGAGGTGAGTGATACACGATGTCACCGTCTCTGTTCTGACGTTCTCTGTGAACCAAGGTACTGCGAACGCGATTACGGCAACCGCATATCAATGGCGTCGTTAAATACACCGGACTCTGGCAGACGTTGCGGACTGTCATCGCAGAAGAGGGTGCGCGGTCGTTGTATGGCGGACTCAGCGCCCACCTCATGCGCGTCGTACCGAATGCGGCGGTCATGTACTCGATATACGAAGGCGTGCTCCGCTGGGGTTGAGGATCCGGCCTCGAGCTCATTTGGTTCTTGTCCACATTCCATCCCCCCTTTGCCCATGCGCCACGCCCATCTTCATCTACGGATCCTGAGTCTCCGTGGCCGCGGCACCATCTAGATTTATCTCTACAATGTCATTAATACGATTCGCGCTATATGCTTTCTGACATCCAGTACCCCACTCCACATATAGTTTGCTTATTACGCTGTCATTATTGTCATCTCAACACCTGTACTGTACCCCACACTCACCGTTACCCACGCTATCTACACCACTCTGACATCCGAGCGCTCCCAGTGGTCTGACGTGCAATCAGTTATCGTATACCTTCGACAACGCGCCCAACCCGCAACACCAGCTCATCCATTCCCCACTGCCCCACGATGCTCATTCCCACGGGCCATCCATCCTTCCCCATCCCTACGGGAACGGTAAGTGCAGGTAGCCCAGCGAGTGACGCAGGGACAGTCATCACATCCTGCAGGTACTCGTCCATGCCCGACGAATCACATCCCTCCCCACCCCCGTTCTGTTTCCCTGCAAGACGCGGTGCAGTGCGGATCGCAGAAGGGTGGAACAGGACGTCGACCCCATCGGCAGGTAGGGAAGACTCCGGGTGAGCAAGGTGAACGCACGGATGGCGAAAGACCCTGTTAAAGTCAGCCTTGATGTACGCACGCACACGCTGGGCTTGCAAAAAGTAGTTATCGAACGCGCTACGCCATGGTCGGTCAGCTTCATTGCTCATCACGATGAGTGTGCCGGAAGGCGCTCACTCCGCGGTCAGGGCATAGGTCCCTAACAGTATCCGTTTTTGTACCTCCCTACCGAACCCTGCAGACCGCGAGTGAGCATACACGTTACTTGGTTTTGAGCGGGACACTCCAGAGGGAGGTGGAACACGGAGACCTGTCAGTGACAATGAGGGTGAGCATCATCACCTATCCCCAACGTGCCGTCATTGCAAAAAAAAAAGAATAGAACAGACCATACTGGATCCCATCAAACCGAGCAAGGTTGCTAGACGCTTCAGCACTCGCAATAACGTAGTATGCGCTCAGGGCGTACTGCGTCGCCGGGAGAGAGACAGGCCGGATGGACGCCCCGGCATCTTTGAGGTTTCTGACGATGGTGCGCAGGGTGCTGGTGATGCCGGGCTCTAGTTCGAGAGGGAAGTACTCCTATAAAATGCAAGCAGCGGGATGGAATCAGCGGGACTAAAAAGAAAGTGGAACATGACTACCTGAGGTATCCCGATCCTGAGGCCAGTAAGACTGCTGGTTTGAGCGCTGGGAGACTCTTTGAGGAGGCATGATTCTGCGATTGAGCTTGCCCTCTTCCTGATTTCAGGTGATGCAGCGGTTGGATCGCGTGCATCGTATACTGAGATAACGTCTGAATAGCACTCGTGAGTGCAAGAAAGTTCAATAGAGCTTAACACGCACCGAACACCTTTTTGACGGTATTGACAGACTTGGCGAGCACCCCCACACAATCAAGGCTATCCGCGAACGACACTACACCCCACCTGAGTTCCTTGAGTCCTGTCACAGGAAGTCATGTACAAAGAACATAGCTTCACCGACCTACTGATGAGACCATATGAAGGCTTGAGCCCTACGACACCACAATACGAGGCAGGCAACCTCACGGATCCACCTGTGTCAGTTCCCAAGGCGCTTGGAATTGCACATCAACTTGACAGCAATCTCGAGAAACAGCGAGACTACACACGCGGAGCACATTCCAGCTGCAACACTTGCCGCGCTCCCACCTGAGCTACCTCCTGCACACCTGCGCTCGCGGTCCGTCCACGGAATGTCACGCATGTCAGCGGGCTGATATGGATTCACGACGGGGCCATGAATAGAGTTGACGTTGAGAGATCTATGTAGACGTCTGCTCAGCCCTCCGTTCCATGAGTTGGTAGTCACGAGACGGGACACACCCCATGCCGAACTCGTCGCAGTTGGCTTTCCCGATGATTTGGGCACCCGCATCACGGAGGAGCTCCACGGCAGTCGCGTCGAATGGCGACGTATACTCTGCATGACAATGATCCCCGTCGAGCTCACGAACGGAAAAAGAGGACGACGCACCGGCCAGCATAGCAGATGAACAGGTAGTCGGAAGCGAAGCAGTACAGATATTGTCCTTTATCGCGAGGGTCACTCCGTGGAGTGTTCCGTCGTGACGAATAGTACGAGGTGGTTTAGAGATGTGGACGAGTGCATTGACAGTGGCATTAAGGTGTTCGATGTCCTGAGTTGTGCAGATGGCACGTATTGGGGAGATGGCGTTTGGAGCATTCCTGGACGCCGTGTGACGCGTCGAAGGCCCGAGTATACATATTTGACGACGCAACTGCAGACGCATAGCCGTGTTGCTTGACGTCCAGTCAGGCTAGTACGAGGAGCAATTGCGACCTGAAGTTGGCGATTATAATATGTAGTGGCCAGGCTGCAAGAAGTTTGATTTGCTACGCTCCGCTTTCGGACCAACTAGTTTGTGACTTGTTTGGTGATATGACACAACCTCTGGACACAATAGTGACGGGCGGGATGGCACGGCGCAGCCAACTACGACTGGAAGTATCTTCGGCAGCCCGACCCAAGCTCCAGCGGGAGTGAGCATACTGGCCGATCGCTCAGCTTGCTGGAGGAAGTCTATTGACGGGCACGAACCCGCAGAAATCGCAATCACAATCAGCGGCAGCTCGTTGTTCGATACAGCGACCACGAAACCCCAGCAGTTTGGCGAGTGTCTATCTGGAACACAGTGTTACCAACATACAGTCCACAGTACTGGTGGATATCTTTGAAGCCACGGGTGCGACAACGCGAGTCGAACTCTGTAACCAGACCAGGAGAGCCGTGGGACTCGCCCCTCATGGTTCAACTGTCCTACATGTATGGGAAGGCCTTTATCTTCTGTCTCTTATCTTCTTTGGCCTATTATAGCTTTGACTTGGTCTCACATACTGACAGCATGGTCATTGATCACACGCACGAACGGGCATCTCATTGTCAAATGACCTTATATACATCGGGCGGCAGCCGTGGTCTCCCCATCTCAACACTCACCCTTGGAATACTTGGCAACCATATTTTGCACGATGCCCCGAACCATCCTCGTTAGCTTTGGTGTAGATGTCGACGCTGTCGCTGGCTGGTACGGATTCCTCCAAACATCAGGCTGTGGCATTCTCTGACGTTGCTAGGCTTGGTTCCTATGGAGGGGAGGACTCCCCGCTCGATATTTCTAGAGTGTGTCGACCCCCGTAAGCTATTAACTTCTCGTCTTACATATGGAATGGCAGGGAATGTACGCTGGTGAGGTAGGAGTGCCTAGGCTCCTCAAGCTTTTCAAGAAGTATGGGATTACAACTAGTTGGTTTATTCCTGGTAAGTGTGTTACGCGTATATCGTCTCGGGTCTGCCTCGTATATGGTGCACTCAGGGCATAGCTTGGAGACATTCCCGAAGGAGATGGCAGCTGTCCGCGATGCTGGACATGAAATGTATGTAATTGTATACTCTTCAGCTCATTCCATTGACAATCCATGATTAGTGGACTTCACGGGTACTCCCACGAGGTACACCCAGCGCGCTGTGGACTTGCTAGATCTCATGCCTTGCTCTACAGAATCCAACTAACATGTCGCTCGAACAACAGCGAGACATCTTAGACCATACCCACAAACTCCTCACAGAATTCAACTTTGGAAAGCCGCCAAAAGGGAGCGTGGCACCATGGTGGGAAACGAGCAAGGAAGGCACGGCGCTGCTCCTCGAGAAGGGCATTGAATATGGTTGAGAAAACCTTTTTTTTTTTTGGCTTCAATCGGTTTCTGATATCATTGCCATCACACTAGACCACTCCAACATGTCCCATGAGTAAGTTCAGACCCCTCGCGGCCTGTGCACAACGCCTGAGCTTTCCCAGCTCTCAAGCATACTATTTACGGAATGAAGATCACTGGACCAAGATCGACTACTCAGCAAAAGCAGAAACCTGGATGAAACCGCTTACGAAAGGAAATGAAACTGGGATTGTTGAAATTCCCGCAAACTGGTGTGTTTCGCTATTATAAAGTCGTCAGGATTCTAATCATTTCTATTGTGTACCACAGGTACTTGGACGATTTGCCCCCGATGCTGTGAGTGAGATCACCCGGAAGTGTTGCATTTGCAAACCACAATTTTCCCGCTTTAGGTTCATCAAGTCGAATGCGAACTCACATGGATGGGTGTGTATATATCGATCGAGGTGCCGGAGTCTTCACTTTGCAATTGCTGACTACTTTCACACTGTCAGGTAAACACACGAGATGTAGAGCAGCTCTGGAAGGACACATTCACGTATCTGTACAGGTAGGTCACTTCGCGCTCTTTTCTGTTTTGGAACTCACCTGAGAGTAGGGAGGAGGAAAACTTTGTCTTCCCTATCACCATTCATCCTGACGTAAGCGGGTAAGAGGTTGCTTAGAACTGAGAACGCATAGAAGATAACGCTGACATATGATGGACAGCCGTCCCCACGTGCTTTTGATGCTGGTAAGCACTTGCCGGTTTCCCGATATCCCTCTCACATATAGGGTTCAGGAACGCTTTATCGAATGGATCAACACACACGCCGACGTTAAATGGGTGACAATGCACGAGATGTCCGAAGAATTCCGGTCCAGAGTTGACCCGCCAGCAGGTGCCCAGATGCCCAAGGGCTTCGTGGGGAAGGCAGCCAACCAGGCTTGACGCAAATGTATGAGGTTGACTTTGTGTAGGATAGCAGGCGTATAACTGTAGGAACTGACTGAACAATGTGAAATTTGAAGCTCCAGCGACATACCCATCCGTTCCTTATCAACTCGCACAGGTAAAAATAAGGAATGCCGTAGGATGCCCGTCAAATGTTCATCGTGACGGATCCCTTTTAGTGAAGTCGACTGCCCCCGTGATGATCCCAATGCTTCCCACGCTGGCGTGAAACCAGGCTCCCCGCATAGATAAATGGCGAACTTGGAGTGCTGATTAGCAACCATGTCCATTCCCCACATTCCCCAGAACTTGCGGGATGGTGTACGCGTCGTTGTCCAGACCAAGTATGGGCCCATCAGGGGTGGCCGGACGAGCAACGGAGCAGCCGTATTCCTCGGTATGTGGGTGCAAAATAAAGCCAGAGTCAGTAAACCTTACTCGGTGATAGAGGTTCCGTATGCTGTGCCGCCTGTGCGTTTCACGGACCCACAACGGCTGCCCCAGGGGTACCGCTACGAGGACAAGGACTACGTCTACGAAACCAAACGCGAGTGGTCACGGATCATGATGCACACAGGGGCTTATATCACGCGTAGATTGTTACCAACCTGCCAATGATGGACAGGGCGCAGGTAAATCACTTTCTGGCTGCTCTGGCATGTTGACGGGAAAAGGTGTTGCTAGGAACCCTGCCAGTCGACAGGAAAGGTCTTGGCGAACCGTCCGAACATCCGTAAGTCAAAGATACAATTCCGATACGACCTCACCGACCGAAAAATGTTAACAGCCTCTTTGTGAACATTGTATCCCCGTCATCGTTCACGCGTGACTCCAAGTTCCCAGTCAAGGTCTACATCCACGGAGGGTACGCTTCTCTTTCCTCGTGCCAAGGACTCGCCGATAAATGAATCTACGTCCTTAGTTTCCTCCAGTTTGGCTCTCCTCATGGGCTCAGCGCTCAGGCACAATACGTCGCTGAAGAACGCTCAGAGGTCTGGGTCAACATCGGATACCGTCTTTCAGTGTTTGGTTTCCTTGCATGCGACGAGCCCAAGATCGACGGTAACTTTGGATTCAAGGATCAATGGCTCGCGCTACAATGGATTCAGGAGAACATTGAGGGATTCGGAGGTAATCGCCCTTTGTCTATACCCGACCATAGGGCTTATAGAAGTGCTGGGCAGGTGACCCGGCAAATGTACAGCTCTCAGGGCTATCGGCTGGTGAGTGACGAGAACAGAAATGCAGTATGAGATGAGGGGTAACTTACACCGTCAAAGGCGCCCACTCGGTCCACCAGATTCTCCATCACATATCCCACCTCTCGGAGGGTCAGAAATCCCCTATCAAGTCTGCTATCCTCCAGTCCAATGCGATACTGTAGGTTTCCTCTCCTCCCACTTGACTCGATCTCCGGCTTTGTCCTCATCCGCGAATATTCTTCCTTGCACAGCACGACCCCTAAGACTGCGGCGGAGCTCCGCCCCCAATACGAAGCGCTCTGCCGCGCCCTCAACCTCGACCCTGCGTCGCCCACGACCCTCACGACCCTCCGCGACCCATCACTCGTTCCTGCCACCACGCTTTTACACGTTATTGAGACCGACAAAGTGGGGGTCGAAAACGGGACGTACCGAGGATGCCTCGACGGCACCTGGATCCCCACATCCCCTGACCCAATGGCCTGGCAGCGCTCCGGTGAACTCGCACGTAAACTACGTGACAAGGGCATGACGGCCATCGCCATCGGAGATCTCTCTGAAGAATGGTACCTGTACGCGATCGCGCACCCCGTTCACGGACCACGCGATGTCTTTCCAAACATCCTGCGGTACTACCCGAACCTGATCGCGGAACGCCTTGTGGAGAAGTACAGGACGCTTTCGGACGGTGCGAGTGCCGAAGAGGCGGCAAAGTTGATGGGGGATATTACAAGTGATGCGCAAGTGCACGTACCCGTACGGATGTTCGTGCGGGACTTTTACAAGGCAGATTTCCCGGTGGTGAGGTACGAGATCAGGTGGACGCCCGAGCAGGTGAGACCAAAAGGTAAGGCGAAGGGATGGATGCACTTTTGGAGACCGATGCAAGCGTGTTGTTCAATTTTAACCATGGATTCATTTTCATATATAGGACTCGTCACGCACGGCACGGATCGCTGTCTCTGGGCGCTTCGCGTCCCGAGCTTGACCGCTGCACAGAAGGAAGTGGCAATTTCCTGGCTGGACGCCATCGACAAAGAGCTTGAAATTCTCGAACGCGAGGGGAAACCTACGCGGCCGCTCAATCAAGCGCTCACCCTGGGAGAAGACCAGACAATCGCATGGCAAGACGATAAGAGGTGGGATCCACTCATGAACATCGCCACAATCCTACCTGGAGAGGCTAGTAAGCCCCTTTCCTTCGCCTCATTGCACACCGTAATACTTTGAAATTGTGCTAGTCTGAACTTGAGACCCACGGAACGAGAAGAGCATTGCTATAACTACGAATAACATAGCCATACTTTGTGACATTAAACGATTGAACAAAGCCAGAATCTGGAAGTTGAACAAACTTCCAGAAATGTCGAGTTCCAGTACACGGGAATTACTAGGTAAGGATGCTCTGGTATCAAGCCTAACTGATAAAAGACCGGAAGAAAGAGATTGAAAATAGTGAGTAAAAACGAGTGAAAATGTGTGATGACGTATGCATTAATCCCAGAGTTGTCATGTCCCGAGTTGTGCACAACAAGTGAACGGTCTAGAACACCACAGTGAACCCAACTGCAGCAAGCCCAAGCCCAAGTGCAGTCTGAATGAGGATGTTTGAGACGGGGAGCATCGTCACCGCACCATTCACTCCGAGTCCTGTGCCAGAGACAGTGCCAGGCGTCGTGGACGCGCCAGAGGTGAGGTCGCCGACGCTCGGGGTAGAAGTGTACGATGTAGGTGCAGACAACGAAGGCAATTCAGGGGTGACTGATGGTGCAGACAAAGTGGTAAGAGTCCCGCCGGTGGACGAGCCCACATGAGAGGGTTGACTTCCAGAAGCGGAAGGAGCAGCAGGAGAAGACGTGTTGACCAAAGAACCGGTTCCCCATGGGATGTTCTCACCGTCTGGTTGGGTAGGCGAGGAAGGGGCAACGACGTCGTTGACAGAATCTGTGATCGTGAAACGCCCAGTCCAAGCTTTGTTCGTGGTGGATGGGGACGTGAACTGATAAAAGTAAATGGGGGAATGAGGGGAAACCTGGATATGGGGCATGTGAGCATGACTGAAAATCACCAGTCACATGAGGCTACGGACCTGCGGGCATGGGTATGAAAAAGTGGTCGTGCTCGGATTCGTTCCGTCAACGGTTCCAACAGCTATATAATCGACGGGTAGCATTCAGTGAGGAAGGCGTCGCGAGGAATGAACTAGACGTACTGGTCAAAAAAGCCATGTCGTAGTTATCTCCCGTCATGAGGTCGATTTGCATCGTTTTCCAAAGGCCAGTCGGGTCGACATCCCAACCAATTGAACAGGATGTCCCTTGGACGAAGATATCGCCGGGACTGGGGCGGTTAGGGTTGGGATCAGCGCGAACATAAATGGCGGCGACGGCGACAAATGCCAAAATGGGTTTGACTGCGGCGAACATTCTGACCACTCTTTTATGGTAATGGGGGTGGCTGTTAAAAAATAGTGTTAACTGTCGGCCTATTTGCGTTTCGACGAGGAATCACTTTACAAGGAACAAGAGAAGGAGTGACTGGTGACTGGTAGAGACGCTGGCTGTGGTTCTTTGAAAAGTAGTGGGGATACGCCTAGCCGAAAAACAATTCAATTTCAGACCGACGGTTGCACTTTTGAGTTGCTATGCTGTCCAACTCTCCACTGTATGTATTCTATTTCTGACGGGTGCACTGTCGCTATACAGTACAAGGGTGCGGGTATGTTAACCAATGCCCGGTCTTCCCACAATCCATCGTGAGCGTTGATAGCGCCGTGTAGACGAGATCAGCCAAGATCAGTCTCAGCGAGGGGCGAGATGAGGGGGGTTGCTGTACTTATTGACCGCCATCCAGCGAATCAGGAACTGGGGAGATACAGTGAATTTTCATACCCCTGACGTTCCTGGGCCTGAACCATCTTTATTCTCATTCATCATATGAATGTATCTACAGGAGAGTAAAGTCACAAATCGGGGATACTAAAGTAAACATTCGAGGGAGCTTACCTCCGTTGCCAAATGAGTCCATTCCATCAGAGCCCTCGCATATTCATCCCTCCCCCCATCTAGGGGTCTATCCGGTGTCCAAAGCATAAAGGAAGTAAACGTTGAAGAAGGTATCAAACTTCTTGTCGCGTCTGGGTCTGCACAGCAGTCTCTATCATCCCCTCCCTCGCGTTCATCCCTAGTGTCATCCACCATCGCGCGTTTCAATCGATGCGTCGCCACACGCGTTTTTGATTTTGATTTGGCTTTCTGTGACAAGGGCTTTGAAGACGCTGTCGTATCTTCCTTGCCTTTTCCCTTAGAGTCCACCGGTGCTCGTAAGACGAGCCCACCATATCCAGTTGGGATGTCCACTCCCTGTCCATACATCTGCCTTCCTCGAAACGCAGCTAGGAAACGTTCGATATTTCTTGGCGCAGGAGCCTGTACACAGGTTGATCTGGACGAGTTGTTGGGCGGTACAGCATCCAAGGCAGGCTGCGTCTCCGAGTCCATCTCCATAGCAGTATCCTCCACAAGTCGGGCAGCTGTCGCTTGCTCCCCCTGATCAATCACCTTGGTGAACGATCTAGTGTTTGACGACAATTCATCCTCTCCGCACTCGCTTTTGTGGGCTAAATTCCCGACGGAAGTAGCAGATGACATCGTTGTGAGACTGCTCTCTGTCCCGCTCAGTATTGAGGTGGATGACGAACTTGCCACCAGGGTGGCAGAGCTTGAAGACCGTGCAGACAAGGCAGCCATCGAAGGGGGTGCAGGCCTAGGACGGAAGTAGCAGGAGATGGGGGCGGGTCCGGTGTAGGAGATGTGGAAAGGCATCAAGGAGGGCGTACAAGTCGGGAGGAGCCCTGCATCAGTCACTGGAGCAATTTCGAGCGACATCATCGACGAGTGAAAAAGACGCGTTCATCACGTGCATCGTGTCTCTCCACCCATTGCTCCCGATGTGTAAGCCTTATTAGGCATGGCGGTAATCAACCTTGAAGTAGAGTTAGCCTCTTCGCCGACACCAGCGATAAATCCTACCCCAAATACCCTCTACCATAGCACCACCGAGAAGAAATTGGTGAGAAATCTGCGGGTATTTCAATTTTTCGATGATTTCTGACCAGACGCATTATTATATGTATATTGTACTTGGCCCCAAAGTCTAGTCACCTGGCCAGATGTTTTATTTCACCTCCTTGCCTTCGCCTTCCTCATGTCGTCCAATCCCTCGTCCGAACTGGCTTCCGATTCAAAATATCTACCATATGTGAATTCGACCTTGCACCGCATCCATATCATTGACAGCACTTGTAATTGCACAGTGTCCATTGTCGTTCGGATCCATCACTTCCCAAACTACAGTATAAAGGGTCAGTTGCATGAATGGAAATTGTGACGAAAATGAAATGAAAAATGATAAACCAAGAGAGTCCGTTAGGACTCCTCTCTTCTAAGGGGTACTTTGCCTGATGAGCTCCTGGTCATCAAAATGAAGCTGTGGGGAAGAGGGTCAGATGGTGCACAGAAAATGATGAATAGAAATGATTGAGCGAATTTCCAGATCGAACGGGAATCACTTAGTAAGGAACAAGGCAGGTTGGTTGGGTGAGCAGAGCAAAGAGGTCAGTGTACAAACAAAAGAGGGATAAGAAGAACCAAATGATGAAGAGGTACATAGTGGTCCAAGGAATAGGGAGAGGAGCAAAGGTGAATCAGCAGGGTTGGATACAGAGTTGCGTGGTCCTGGCGAGAACGGATTAGTTGTTGATGGAAGTGGTGCCGAAATGGGGTGAAGGTATTGGGAGCGAAGATGTGCCGGATTTGAAGATGACGAGGGTGGTAATGGGCGCGAGAAGGACAGGAGTGGCAAATCTGGCTGAGATGGTGGTGGACTCAAAGGCAGTTGACCAGATGGTGACATGAGTGGAGGTGGATTTGAAGAGGACAAGAGCAGTGAGAATGACTGAGGTTTGACCAGTGATGGTGAAGTGGATGGTGGGGCAACAGCATTGGGTTTGAATGACTTTGAGGGGTCCAGGTCTTTCAGAATGTTGGGTGGTGAAATGTCATATACTACCGGATGTAGTGTGGTGAGAGATGGTGAACAGTTAGTATGAGTGAAGTCAAAGGAAATAATATCAGATTGTAGCAAAGGAAAAGAGAATGATGTGAGAGTTTCTGGATTGACTGTATTGTCAATCCAGTTGGATACCTGCCATGCAAGGCAGTGCGGGTCAGAAATGGATGGAGGTGAAGGTGAAGGTGGACTTGGCGATGGTGGACCAGGTAAGGCTTGGAATGAGGGTGTATTTGATAAGAGCAGTGAAAGTAACAAAGGCTTGAATGGTGGTAGGCTGGATGCTGGGGCGACAACATCTGAGTCTGAGTCTGAGATGATATCCGAGGATTCGAAGGGTGGAATGTCAAGTGGCGAAGAGTTGTGTGTGATTGGAGGTGGTGCAGAGAACATAGTAAGTACTATTGGCGAAGGAATAGAAGCTGGTTCCAGTAATTCTGGTTCGTCTGTTGTGATTGAGAATGGAAGATTAGTATCAACAACGTTGAATGAAACAATATTTGGCACTACATCCTGTGACATCAGATGTGCAGCAAGACACTCAATAGGTGGTGTCGGATGTGTCAGAATGGATGGGTGCAGGCTTAGAATATACTGGTCATCACTATTGCACTCTGGGTATCAGCGCTGGACCTCAGCGATGAAGGCTGGCCAATCCGACTGCGATCCTTGCTGCATGGTTTTCCAGAGGTTGGATTTGTCAGGGCTTACAAACCATATGGCAACTTCGATTTTCTCCATGTCTGAGAGTCCAATATGTGTTGTCAAGAGATCAATTGTTTTGAGATATGAGGGTAGTTGAGTGGGATTTGTCCTATCAAATCTTAGCGCATTGTTGGAAGTTCAGAATGGCAGTTGACGGAAATAGCTAGGACAGGGCATAGATGCTGACAAAAGCAATTCTGGATCAGGTGAAAGTTGGTCAACAGTGGATGGTGGATTGGTAAGGATGGTGAAGATGCGACTGGTGAGGATGAGTGATGTCGACAATGAAAGAAAAAAGTAAGTCCCTCCAACTATGAGCCGGGTGACTGTTTTCAAAATCAAGCGACACTGATGGGAGAGATAAAGATGTTGAAAAATAATACTTCATCCAAGAAGTAGGGTTGGCAGTGATGTTAGGCAATTTCGGTGTCAGGGCTGTAATGCCTGTGATGGAGACGGATTTTTGAGACAGATTTCTTTTTAGGGTTTCCGAACTGTCTGGAAGCATTAGAACAAGTTCTATTTTGAGTGGACTGTGCCTGAAGTGGATCAAATGTTGATAATAGTGAAAATTGATGACAGTTCTGTTGCTGTGGCATTTGTCAATATGTCCTTCTTGACAACCCTGTAAAAAAATAAACCCCCTCACAGTGGGCTCCAGTTGTAAGAAATGAAAAATATGTAGATGAGAAGGAAGTGAGTGTTGCTCGTCCCAGGAGGTTCATATCATAGGGAGATACTGTTGAAGGGTTAGTATTAACTTGCCACAGCGTTGCTTACCAATCCAGCCAAATCCAGAAAGAGCAGACAAACAGACTGAAATCTGGTCAAGGTTGAGAATTGAAATCAAAGAAATTGAATGGAATTGAACAGAAAAACCTAGGACAAGGGCCAGTGACAAGGGACTGATGGGTGATCAATGCACATGGGCGAAAGATAGATCTTTTCTGAATGAAAATACAAGGGTATTTATAGTCCAGGTGTTACGCTTGGCCCGGATAGGGACGAGCGTAGACTCTAGAGTTAAGGGTTCAAGTAGTGGGATGGCTACCGGTGACTTGAAGGTTCAGAGAAGGAGTGAAACATATCAAGGATCGTCTAGAAGACAGATACGTGGAACGTGTAATGGCAACAACAAAAGAAGGGGATCTTATCGGATTTAGGATACGAGGACGCTCGTAGGGGATAGACCACTAAGGTCGCTTGATCACTTTGATCCTTGAGGACGCTGTGTGTAGGACACTAGCAAATGTCTTCAGGAAGGGAAGTGCACTCTCTAGCACAAAGGCTGAAGACAAGTGAGATTGACTATAAATGAACTGAGGAGTTCGTCTAGAGGC
>JBBPQE010000360.1:0-24002 GCA_038092335.1 Boletus vinaceobasis | reverse complement strand
CGGAGGGGAAGACAGCCTGCCCTTTACCAGGCGTGTATCGATAGATCAGCGACCTCGAGGACGGGTGACAGAGAAGGAGGGATAGGAGGGGGGGGAGGGAGGGCAGGAGAGAGGGGGCCTTTTGAGGGACGAGGGGAAACTGGCGGGCGTGGGTCAGGCCACTATAATTGGCGGGTGCGGTGCGATCCCGACGACATAAATGGCCATTTTGACCCCGCGCCGGACGTGCAACGTGTTTCGACGACAAGCCAACTTCTGACACAATCTGTCCACTTTCGGATAAATATCCCCACATTTGGTACACAATCCCGCCCCACCTGGCGCAGATCCGCGCAAATACGCCCCTACCTCCGCCCTTGTCCATAAGTATATCCTTGACAACGTCCACAAAAACCCCCAAATACGGCCCCCATGACAAAAGCACGTGACATTATCGCCTCTCATATCATCCATGGTCGACAAAGACGCGTTTGACGTATGGACCACCTATCAGTCCTTCCTCGCCAACAAGGAGGTCCGTCCTTGACATCTTCCACCCCAGGCACAATCACCTCATCCATATAGCTCTCTACCCCTCTCGCCGCCATCTTGGCCCTCACCAAGCTTGTCGAGACCTCCGATGGTACTCTCCATTGATCCCGCACCCCCTTCCCATCTGACCCTCCTTCCCAGCTGGCACCATGTTCGAGCTCGTAAAGGCGCTCAACGACGGCGCCAGAGTCTTGAGTGATCGTTCACCCAATCCCATCAGCCTCAACGCCGGTTGCGAGCTTTTCATCGCCTTTGTCACCCTATTTCCACACGATTCCGATGTGAGTGAACCTGCTCCGGGCGTGTGTCACCCACATCACTACGCATATCCCAAAGAGTTTCTCCGATCTCAAAACAGAGCTGGTCAAGCAAGGCCAGAAATACGCCACAGAGGCCCTCGCCTATCGTGAAAAAATAGCTGAACTTGCCCTCGGATTCATCAAGGACGATTCAATCGTGAGGGTTCCCGCGTGTTTCACCCCCTTGCGCTCACCTTGACCGTTAGATCCTCACCCATTCCTATTCGAGAGTTGTCATGAAAACCCTCCTCCGTGCTCACGAGAGGAAGCGGATTTCAGTTTATGTCACAGAAGCGAGACCTCGTGGCCTCGGGTTAGATCTTCTCCCCTCTCAAATTTGTAAATCACTGACCTGACGCGTCAGCCTCCGAACCTATGATGAGCTTACTGCTGCAGGAATCCCTTGCACCATCGTACTCGACTCAGCTGTATCATATGTCATGGATAAAGTCGATTTCGTTCTAGTTGGCTCAGAAGCGGTAGTAGAGAGCGGCGGCTTGATCAATGCCGTCGGTAGCAACCAAATAGCTATCATCGCGAAAGCTGCCAACATTCCATTCTACGCCCTCGCAGAGAGGTTCGTGCCGTAATTCTCACCATGACTCGTCCTAACGCCACTGTCACATCTCGCTCCTTAAGTTACAAATTTCATCGACTATTTCCGCTATCACAGTACGATCTTCCAACCCATAATCCCAGCATCCTCGCATTCCCCTTGCCGACCCCTTCCTCAACTCAGCCGGCTTCTCAACACAAGAACTCATCGGTTAGAACGACTGGCAAAAATAAATCAACGCCTGAACTGCCAAGGACTATGACAGACGAACAGATCGCATGCCATCCGGATGTGGATTACACAAGGTGATAATCAAATTCCGCAATGCGTGTGGTTTTCTGATCTCACGCAGGCCTGATCTCATTACCCTTGTGTTCTCTGACGTGGGTAGTCTTACCCCTGAAGGAGTCAGCCAGTATCTTGTCGGAATGTTTGCGGGATGACCACGGCCTCTTGCAGAACCCTCATGTATGCGATAAAGTTTACGATAAGCTTTCTCGATTGGAGATCAGCTGCATACATGTGTACGAAAATTTTCACTCACCTATGGAGGTTAATCTAGTGAATACCATGGATAAGCAGACATGTCATTGCGTTAGTGGCGTCCCAAAACCACGAACACGCGTCCTCCTGCGGGAAAAACGAGAAGCGTGTAGAGCCCAGAACTATGGTTCATCAAACTGATCAAACTTCGATACACAGTGCACTTTCCCTTGGGAAACTCAGACTTTCGAGATTAACCGCGAAATCGCTGCGGATATAACCAGCGAAGCGCTCACTGCAACAACCACCGTTCATTTAGTTCTGTCCAAGATGAGCGAGATACCGCGAGGCTTGCCGCACCGGGATAGTCCACTGGAATTTCGTTCCGCTCCGCCCTTACGATACGATCCAGAAAATGTCAGGAGCAATCGCGGTGGGTACTGATCACGAGGTAGCTATAAAACCATCGGTATGCCGTCCCGACAGTAAAATGTGCACACGACAATTAATGCGATACCGCCAACGCGGTTCCGATAGGGATCGTTTCGCCTCGCTGTCGCCAGCCCCTCGGTACTTGGATTATGTTGGTCACGGTGAGGTCAGCCAAAATATTAATTAAGTTAAATAATCGATTGCGCGCAGAGCATGCTACATTTTTTTGCACCACTCGCGCCCTGGGGGGTGGTGTTAATTTCATACCCAGACTAGGTTTCAAGGACCTGGCCTACCGCCATAAGCGGACTGCCCAGCCCCTCTTCGCTGGGTGTGCATTTACATCGGGACCATCCGTAAGGGAAACCGCTTTGGCTCTTTTAGTTTTAACTTTTTGACGAATTTGCCGCTAAAGGAACGGAAGATTTAGCTCTCTAGCCCCAAATGTACAAAACGGACATTGTGTCCGTTGTTGGACTGAGCGAAAATAGTTCTGCCCGAGGAACACCGAACGGATTCCTCGTGCACCATGCTGTCACAATGCGACCAGACGGGTTCAGTGATAGTTCAAGCAGAACAAACGGACCGATACCTAATCAGTGACACACAGCGATATCGCGTCTCGAAATTACTTTGGTCTCTCCCTGCATTTAAAATGGGTTTGAGGGCCGGATGGTTCCCCACCTCGTCCCCACCACAATCCCCTTCAATATGTGTTGCTGGAGAAGGTCGGACAGTCCCCATCTTACGATCGCTGTTGGCCCTGACCCAGTGACCAACGCTCGGAATAGAGTACAGAACACCTACAAGTGCTGTGGACACGTCTACGACTTGGTTCGCTTATTGTCTTCATCCTCGCATCCTGAGTATCTTGACTGAAGATCCACACAGCCCGATCAATTGGTTGGTCACGGCCATCCAGGATGACTGTTATTCATCAGTTACTAGATTCAGTGCGACAATCGATATTGCAGGTTCAGCTCGACTCATCCGACCACCTGTGTTCCTCCTGCATGCACCGACACGTGCTGGCAATAGTGAGGACTTGGTCCAAGTCATTTGAGACGACACGCTGACTCCAACCTTAGCCGCCAGTTTCCACAGCAGTACAGTGAGTGCAGTCGAATTTGATACGGCGTCACAGAAACACTGACGGCGGATGGCGGCATGCAGATCCCCAGATAGACACCTATTGCCCACTTTGTGTACAACAAGGAAGAAACTAAGAAGGTCATAGGTCGACTGCAGTGATGAGGCAGCGTGACACTCTCAGTTGAGATCGTCAACAGTAATGTACCTGCGACAGGGATGAATATATGTTTTGCAGTTTGGATTAAGACTGAAAAAAGTACTTCGCATCATGTCAAAATATGATGAGGGAAGGACCACAGGGCTACCCGAAACAGTGCCAACAAACCTGGAAAGGATGGGAAAAAATGAGAGGGATAAGAACCAGCGAGAAGAATAAGCATTCGAAATATGTCATGGTGCTGTAATAATTTCGTAAAACTCAACTCACCAAACAAACGGAACGACGCGAGAGATGCGGCGTTCAGCATAGACCGAGGACTGCTGCGCTACATCAATTGGTAATTTTGTCAGGTGATGGTGCCACCGTTCTTCATGTTTGTCAAAATTTATCACAGACGTGGCGAAAAAATCACCACGAGGCTACGGGCTGCAAAACGAAAGCAAAGGGCCGGCCCCAAAGGTAGCTGAGAAAACCGACATTCTTTGGTATCCTCTGGATCATCTAGGACGAGATTTTGTCGGAGGTTCGGGCTCACGAGCACAATTGTGACACAAGGCACGCAATGAGACACTCACTGCTAGTGTTGGAGGGTTGGAAATGCACGAGGCGCGTACCGAAATGAAGTGATCAGATCCGCGGGTGTAAGTTGGCACCCACAGGCCATCTGACTCTGACATTGGCTTCGGTCTGAGTTAGCGGTCCTGGCCCGCGACTCTGGCCGTGACGGAACGTGAGTACGGGATGGTTGGTATGCCAAGCCAAAACGCGTGGATGCCAGCCACAAGTGATGAGCTGTGGGTTTGAAAGTTCGTACTAGGGAGACGACCAGCTGAGAGAACTTGTAGGTCAGTAATAAGTAATAAAGAGCCAAGTATTATAAGTACTTCACATATTCCTTACGTGATCGCGCGGTGGCGTTTGGTTCTTGAATCCTAACCGGACCTTCCGTTGACACTACTCGCTATCATGGGAGCTCCTCCCAATGCATATTCCGTCCCTCCGCAGTGGTTGTTCCCTATCGATGCTCTCCGATACACTCCAAGTGTAACAACATCCGGCTACTCCGTCGGAAAAGAACTGTACGATCGTGCCAGGGGTGTTGAATTCTTGTTCCGGTTGGGTTCTTCCCTCGGACTGTTAGTTGTCATGTTCTTTTGTCTGCGACCTCATTCCTTCTTGCCCTATCGTCACACAGGCCTTCCTCCGCAATGTTCACCGCAGCAACTTGGTTTCACCGATTTTTCATGAGATTCTCCATGGAGGATTATCACAGACAAGTAGCCACCCCCCTCACTCATCACTCATGTATTCAGATGGTCTAATAGGACGTCGCTGCTGCATGCGTATTTTTAGCGACTAAGACGGAGGAATGTGGCAGAAAGTTACGTGACGTTGCAAGGGTGTGCCAGTCCAAGATCACTGGAACAGATGTTTCGCATATACCGGCCGAGAGTGTGGCAAGTATGCCTTCCCGTCGGTACTCAGATCTCCTCATAGGTTTCACCAGGAGGTCGAGCAGCAGCAGACAGCGATCCTCATCACCGAGGAAGCCCTTCTTGAAGCACTCTGTTTCGATTTCGTGACAACCAGCCCCCACGTAATTCTAGTAGACCTTTTTGACACGCAGCAAGCAAGTACTCAAGCTCAAGATTACGCATGGAGCTTGGCCCATGATTCGTGAGTTCCTTCTGCTTGATTGTGGGTACACTGCCCATGTACACCACCAGATACCGCACGCCACTCTGCGTTTTTTTTCTACCCCGTGTCATTGCGGCTGCATGCTTTATTTTAGCCCAACGTGTAGCTGAAGGACCCCATTCACCCTCGCTAGATGCTCGGATATCCGCATCTCCGCCATCTGCCTCCCTTCCGACGCCTCCGTCACACAAACCCGGCTCCCCAGATGCTTCTCGCTTCGCCGTTGATTATTTCGGGTTCTCCGAGTCAGAACTACAGAACCTCGCAGGTCAGCTTGTCATTCCCCGGGTCGAGTCTGCAGGCTCAAGTCGACCGTCTAGATGCTCTCAGTATAATGCTAGAATTTTACTCGGCTCAAGATCCACAGACGACCCTACATGTATCCTCGCTTACATCGGTCAGTCCTCGCAGGAACCTTCTGAGTCCCTCTCTGATCCGGAGCAGATCACCCCACCAGCCCACTCCCCGCGGCCGAAACTGTATGAACCATTCTCGCAGTTACTGCCTGCAGTACCTGTGGTAAACAACAGCAGTCTGACACCGGAGTCATTTCATGGGAATACGTCTCCCTCAGTGACACCCTCCCAAGCGCACGTCATGAAGACGACACTGGAAGCACAAAATAAAGCATCGCGGCTTGACCTGAGCTGAGCTGACGAGACACACAGTATCCCCCCTTGGCACATTCATCTCAAGGGCGTTCTGTGGTTGGGTTTATCGAACCCGCATTGTCCCTACATTCCGTTCTGGAGTGGTAACGGAACCTTGTAAATATTCCGTTAGACTCCAAGATGGTCTGTTTAATACATGTCCGTTGATGAATCAGCTGCGACCGGACTCCTCCGCAAATTTCTCTACAACTTGAAGGTTACAATTGGTCGAGGCAATGCGGCAATCCGAGGGTCTATCAAAGCGGTAAAGGTGGAATCCCAAGCTCATCTTGTCGATCTTATACTTTACACCACTACAGTGGGAGTTCAGTCTGCTCCTGAGGATTTGATCATACAGTCAGCATGCGGTTGATCTTGACCAGTCGATTATTATATTGGTTGAATTGTCATCTGAAATGGAAAGGGAATCTCTAGTAACCATTGATCATGACTTGATATACATGCTGTCTTCAAATACAATCTGCATTAGACCAAATACACCACCCTTCTAATCAAACGGCTAAAAGTGCTAGTGCTTCAGTAGGCTCTTCGCGAGAAATGTCGCGTGGCGTTGCAACCAAAAGTCGCCTATGATGTACCAGTTCATCGGAGATTTCAGGAACTATAAACCCACCAGCATAACCCATCGCAGAAACTAACCAGAACACAACGACCTCCAAAATCGTCGGCATACGCGAGTCAAATGTATAAACAGGGGACACAAATGAAGCAGTCCAGCCTTGGGACACATGTTGGCAAGAGATAGTCGACCAGCTTTCTGAATACACTCACCAGCAGAGAAATTTCCAAAAACCCAATGTGTGTAGGTGGTGGCGATGAACCATGGACAATCTCTACAGATGCAGGTATCCCAGATCTTCCCGCCTGGTCAGTGCTATTTCGTCGTCACATTGAAGTAGGCAAGAACCTTGCTCCAGAGCCATTCCATGCCATGAAGGGTATTCTCTCCCAACGAGTCTAATGAGGTGCGGTCAGGAAACTAAGACTTATTAATTCCTTCGACAGATTCCCTGAACTGAATGGCTACACACCGACTGTCCTCGAGCAAATTCTTGTAGATCCTTTGCGGATAGCACCCAAGGTGGCATCAAGAACAGACATAATGCATGTTGCGAAGATATTGTTTTGCCCTGGTCACTTTTGACGTGCGACCATGTTAAAACCTTCAAAAATGGTCCCTCCTCACAGGTAAGAAACTTCCATGAGCTTGGATCTGCATACAAGAGACTCAAAACGCGGCGAATGCTTTCCAGGGGAAACATGTCAATCCAGACAAATACCCTTTTAGCCTCCGTCAGACCGAGAGCGTGTGAAAGCAACTGGCCAGACATACCGCTCGATGTCTTCAGCACGTGCGAGCGGTAAAGGAACTATGGAGGAAAATGGTTCACAGGGAATGGTCAAGCGTTCTCCAGTACGCTCGTCTTCGTCATTCACGCCTAACGATTTGCATGGTACGAATTCTTCCACCCCTAAGTCTGGTGGTTAGCTGTGCGCGCGTAGGGTGGTGTTCACGAACAGTCCGAAATTATTTCGCTGAAGAGCGTAGGGTTGATCGTATGCACGAGTCTCAATTTGCGGTACCGCTCTGGGCGAACGTTCAGAGATATGTGGGGCGACCCAGTTTCGCCACGAGGGGGGCGGTAAGCCATGACAGGAAGCAAGGCTTCCCGTATATAGCATCGCAGGTTGTCTGATGCTCTGGACGCCATGGTATTCAAGAACAGTAACAGAGCCAGAAGACGAGGTGGAATGCAGAGGCTGAAAACCTGTTATGAGATACAGATTTCAGCATTCATTCAAATACAACTGGCCACCCATGATGCATGATGCATGACCTGACAGAGTCTCCATAGAAACCTGGCACGAGCTTTCCAGTTGAATGACTGTCTGGAAAGCTCACTCAAGGTTTCTATAGAGACTTTGTATCGAGAGAACCAGCCTGAACACAAACTGAATTGAAAAGATTCAGGCTACCATACCAAATTTGGAACAAAGGTGTCAACAATGTTACTGACCAAAGACAGAATTTTCGGAATGCCAGTCGCAACCAACCTTCGGAGTCATCTGCATCTCCCCACTGCTTCGTTCAAATAACCTCTAGCATATCTTATGCTCTTCGATTACAGCCATCCTCAACACTGGTTGGATTTCAAGCTTCCCGTTGACGTCGGCTCCAAAACCTGTCAGTCATGTACTAAATACTCCAGGTGACAATTGTGTTGAATAAGTTGCAGTTCAGAGATATGACTCGATGAGTCGCACCGAACACTATTCGTGCACTTGGATCAAGAAAATACAGTCTACCACCTGTGGTACACCTAGGCTTTGAATGAAAGCTCGGTGCATTCCAGCTGATTCGACGACGTCCAAGTAACAAACTTCATTATGTGTGAGATTATACGGCAGGTCTTTACTAACTAGCTAGGCAGCGGCGAGCGCCAGCGCGGCCGCGATACGCTGAATGCTGACAACCATCCTCACGAGTTCATGGCTCCCACCACGACCGGGTTACCACCAAATTGGCAAGTGTAACAGGAAGTGGGACTAATACGTATCGGGTTTTTGACGGGCAGCGCCATCAATCTAATACAGGACTGGGATTTGCATCCTTGGGCTTAGGTTAGCAAGCTCTCCCTCAGGCTCGGGCCGGGCCGAAAACATATGCTCACCAATGGGATGCGCATGTCTTCTGCTGAAGAGACAGTTGGGTCTCAGGCAGTCCTGTACTCGTGTTGACATGGATATGAAATGCCCACAATCGGTGTGGTAGCGACCATCAATTATCTGGAACGGAATGACAGCTATTAGCCGTCGATTCTGGACGAAGAAAGCACGTACATTATGGCACATTTTAGGAAGTAAAAACTGGGTTGGAGGCCTCGGTGAGCTAACACAAGCTCAAGAGTGGTTAAAAGTTGTCTCTAGTAAGTGTACTATCGTCATGGTTTGATGGATTTTATGTGGATGCCGCGGTTGTGTCATAAACGCGCACGGAAACCTCGTTTTCTACGGTCGCCGGTCACATTAGCAGACCAGGCGAGGCAAAGCAGATACATCGCGAAATCGGGCCAGAACACAAATCAGTAATACGTTGCACGAACCAGTGTACAGCCCCTTTCTACCCATCTACAGTACTGGATGCATGGTAAATTTTAAATGTACAGAGCTCGTTCTTGACGGGGAGCGAAGGCGTGATCACATTTCATTCCATACTCTCTTTATAATACACCATCACCACCACCACATGCTTTCATATTGCGCTTTTCTCGGCGGATGAATGAGATAAGTTTGGGCCGTTCTTGTCCTTTCACGAGGTGCAAGATAATTTATCTCCGATGCCATGAAGCGGTGCATCGCAGGGGAAGGACACTATTCATCAATTCATCGTGGTAAACACGAGGTGTAGAGGGTGCGGGCAAACAAATCGGGGAACACCATCAGGCGAAAAATTCGAGCCATTCACCTTGCTAGCTGTCAATGCCGTTGTTACGACTCATGGAATCGTTCAAGTTGGCCACGCGATAGCTTATCGTGCACCGGAACTTCGCTGGCTTGATAGCATCTTAGACTGTTGGCCGTCACTAATTGAATTGCAATAATAACACGAGGCCAATCAAAATTTGGACAACGATTACCGCGATCAGTCAAGCGTCGCCTGAAAGCATCTTCACAAGGGTCTTCGGCTCTTGGCCAATCTTCGCAGACGAACCCCACAAGTCGCATGCGCCCCCAAACCTTTCACGCCCTGATATGGACGTCCCGTCGTTTAGCGGCGACGGCTAACGTATCACCAAAGGTAGCCGTGCACGGTGATGGAGCCACGAAATTGATCGAATTTGTTTTTAGTGTGCCACACACGAACGCTTGCGGCGCGGCTGGTTCGTATTATGGGGTTCGGCGCGAAGTTCCACACGCGCAGGAAATTAGGCAGGGAAGTCGAAGGTAACGAGAAGTGACTAGTGACTTGTGGCCATCAACAAGGCAGCTTAGAATCGTATAGCATACAGTTTTGAAAGCATGGACGGCTTCGCTTAGCCACCCCGCCGACGTATTGTACTGACCAATTGCACCTTTTTCCTGACCTGCGGGAACATGTGTAAGCATGCGTGGTCAAAAACCTAGGAGGTCTATACATGCCGCGTCGGCAAACCGCTTTCTCCACCTTTCACTGCGAAGACGTGCCCTTTTGTCACCTTTCTTTTCGTGCCGAACAGTCAATGCGATCTCTTTGGCTACACGGTTTTGCCGTAGACGCAGGTTGAGTTGTTGAAAAGTGTTCTGCAGATCTCCGTTCCGGACGACGAGTCGTCTACCTGTAACAAACGTTCGGCACCAAGTAATGGAGGCGTCGACGGACATACCTGTCCATGTATCCGGAGGTGGAGGGAGCTTCAGGTAATTGCTTTTGTCGGCCCACATATCAGTAGGTGACTTGTTTCCTGGAAGTGATCCTTTGAAATCCAGCGCTTTCCTTAGCATGTCCTTCACGTCGAAATCACCCGCGTTTGGTGATGTGGAGGAGTACCGAGATGCATATCGAACACCGTTCAAGAATGATGCAGGGCTCGACGCTGCATGGCAGGCGGACAGTGAAGGAACAAGATGTCGTAGAGTAGCTGGGGCAAGCTGACGTCTCCAGGACATTATCCCTTCGTCGTGCCAATTGTTCTGTTAGGTCTGAATCAAGTTGAAAATGCTCGCACCAAATGTAGTAATCTGACCTCGGAACCAATTGGTCGGGTATCGGATGAACTGCTATGTCTTTCGTTCTGCACGAGGAGTTCGAGGTTTTGACATTCTTTATGTATCCACCCCATCATCGCTCACTGAAAACCAGGTTCTTGAGGCCATATACCCCTCAGAGCTATCAAGTTCGTGTTCGATAACGTTTTCCTACAGTTCGTTCGTTCAACACTCATGCAAAGTCATATCCGACAGACAGATCGAGATCGATGTTGAACCAGACGTTGTTGTAGACGGCTCAGAACCCTGTGAGTCACCTGATCGAATCTCCCATTCACAACCAAATTTATATTAAGGCGTGGAAGAAAGTCAAGCTAAAATTGATAGTCCATTACACCGATAACTACCCCGATGCTCTGCCCGAACTACGGCTAGAAGTTGTTGACGGAGAAGTAGATGAAACAGAGAGCAAGGCACTTCTGGAAGGTCTTTTGGATGCAGTATGTCGCGGATCTCATTTCAAAGACTGAACATCTAAACACGCTGCAGGGTGAAGAGAACAAGGGCATGGCGATGACATTCACATTGGTTTCACATCTCAGGGAAGAACTGTCAGGTTTAGTAGAAAATCGTGCGAAGGCACACATAGCAGAGGAGCGCGAAAGGGAGCGTCTGGCAATTGAAGTGAAGTCTCACTTGGACTCCATGGCCCAGGAATGCTAATGATCCATCATATCAGGCGGAGGAGGCGCGCACTCGAGGAACCCCAGTCACGATCGCGTCTTTCAAGGCCTGGAAGGCCGGCTTTGACAAGGAAATGTCACAAAGAAAAATACGGGATGAAGGAGAGAAGTTACGCGCCCTCACTCCCAAAGAAAGGGAGGAGGTCAAGAAAATCGGAACACGCTTGACTGGTTCGCATTCCATCTCCAACCCCTACCCTCTAATAAACGTTGTCAACAGGTCGCCAACTGTTTGAAAGAAACAGGAACCTCGAGCATGAAGATGACAGTCTCATGGAGGAAGGGACTGTCTCAGTCGACTTTAGTCAATACGACCGCACCCAAGTGATGAAAGAAGACAACGAGGAGGACCATGTGCACTTCAGCGACAGTGATTAAGAACCATTTCTTTCACCATGATATGAGCACAAGGTAGCACGGGGATCATATGCATTGTATCCATAGTCTAGCTTCTAAATCAAGATCTACAGGCCTGCTAACATGCCAGTTTCCACCTCGGTACCGATGATGATGAACTCCTCACCAACAACCTTGCAGCCTAGTCTCTCTGATCCTACCTCCGTTAGGAATCCATCTGCCGCCCGAAGCTTTCTAGTGTTCTGTCTATCTCGGCAAACATCTTCTGCCGTAGCACGCAGCCATTCGATCACTGGAGTGCATATCCACCGCCTCACATGACCCCACCCACCATCTGATTCAAACCATCCGAGGTGGCCACCACTGGAGGTTAGAACCATCACTACCCAATCCTTGTCTTGTGCATCCATTGGGACATCTTGAACGACTGGGTCATCTGCAGCATTGATTGAGAGGAAGGGTATCCGTATGTTGCCGAGCACCTTGTGACTGGAGGCATATTCGTAATATCCATATGGGGAGGCAAAAGGCCAAGGAGGTGAAGGACCGCCTCCGATCCTGGTAAAGACCTGATCGAACGTTCTGACGGTGGGCCAACTCAAGGCAGAGGCTAGAGTCGCGGCTTCAGCTGTAGCAAGGTTAGGACCGCGGGTAAGCGAGGAAGCGTGCTTCCTGAGGATATTTACGAGATTCTGGCCCATTCCCCTGGAGTAAACGTGGTATCCAATGTATGTCGATTCAAGTCTGATCATGGCTGAGCGGGCGCCGGGCCAAGAATCAAGACGAATGCTTACTTGCGGACATTCGCTACCAAATCCCACGGCTGCGTGACAAAGCGGGTTAATTTCACCTCCCTAAAGCTAGAAGGTGTAACCTACACATGCTAGGACACATGCCGACTGAAAACGGCAGTGCTCGCCCTCCTCGGCAGCGTAACGAGTCATCACATTTGCTCCGAGGGAAAAGGCGAGTCCCAGTAGGGGAGCACCCGGAAATCTGTTGGATATATAGAACACGGCCTGACGTAGATCATCCGTAGCTGCCGCAGAATAAAGCTGGGGACTCGTGACGGGCACACCTGCACCTACAAGTGGCCAGATACGTTAGCACGCTTCTTTACAGTGAGTTCACGATACCACGGACATCCACGGAAATTAACAACTACCGCACGATAGCCAAGTCCACCTTGTGAGACCGCTCGACAAGCGGGTGCCAGTATAGCTCTCACGTACGATTCATACGAGCCTTGAAGAGTTTCAACGGGCGGATTACGCATCCGACTGGGAAGATAATACCTCCAGTCAGTCCGTGCATAACTACGATGATTGGTGTGTCAAGCGGCATGTCGTTGTCATCCACTGGCGTGAAGTCGAGTCCCCTGAGTAGTATAACTATCAAACATGTGCAGCATTATCGCGGTGGGGGACTGACACTGTTCCGCCGTCCTTGAGACGGAGAAGCGTCCTAAACTTTGAACTGAGAGGTGAACTGAATGTATATTATTATTCTTACCTCTTGTAATTCACTTTGTCTCTCTGCGAAAAATCGCCCAGGACGCAGTACAGCGTCTGCATGTGGCCACTGATGGAAAATTAGTTTTAATCTGAAACCAAACATCACCGTACGAAACCTCGGAAGCCACCAAGCGGGCTGGAACTCGGAATGGAGACTGGGACATCTTTTCTGCACGAATTCTTGAAGGGAGATGCATTCCTTTCCCACCGACTGTTGGGTCTGGATGAGAACGTGAGCAGCAGGATACCTAACTTGTGTACGGTTCTGGGACCGGAGGTTGAAGATAAAACTCATGGTCGCGCAGTAGGACTGGGTTGTAAGGAAGGAATGGGGGGAAGTGCGGTGGAACAAAGGCAAAGGTTATGAATTTTAAGTAATGTCTCGGATAGTTTGGGGCATCAACCTGACATCGGGGAACTACTAGTACTGAATGTGTGTCAGTGTCACGACTACCGGGTCCTGCTGGCATGTCATAATGCACATCAAGATGCACACATGGATGATATCCAGCCAGTAAGGTCACGACTCGATGAGTCACGGTCACCCGCCGCGACAAGTTCAACTACCATCATGTCCTTGTACAAGACCCAGCGTTGTCGTGTAGGTACTCCTGTTCACCCATCCCCCGTCGTCTGATCCCCGTTCGCAAGCACTTCGACGAGGCGGGTAATCCCATCAAACCGTACTGCTCCCAAGGCAACAAGTGTCGGCGCGTATCTATTGACCAGCCCCAATTGCGTGTCCACGTCACGCTTAACCCCCCTCTAGGTTCATCCACCCAAGCGATCACCAGTGGGCGAAGCTCAAGCGTAGGAATAACGACACCCCTTCTCCGGAGAATCGGGAGGCTGCGAGATCAAAGGGGAAGAATAGGCCCCAGTTCTCCCCAGGCAGCCCTCTTCAGCTTCAACATTCTTCACCATTGGTACCGCAGGCGGACTTATTCAAGCGCAAACAAAAAGATACTTCCCGAGAACATGACCATCGAGACTGGTCTGTCCGGAATGGTGATCGCAGGCGCGATTCCGACTCTTGGGGTCATGCCCGAGAGCGCAATGGGCCCTTTGAGCAAGGATATTCCTTGAAGAGAGCGAATGACGAAGGCGACCCATACCCAAACCAGCGACTGAGGCTGTCTGAAAGAGTCAGTTATCCAACACGTCATGTGGGTGACTAACGCTGACCAGTCGCTAGATCTTTTATGGATCTGCCTCTGGGGGTAGATCCAACAACACTCGCCATGCAACCCAAATGGATAAGATTGCTTCGCATGCCTTCGAATGTGGTCCTAAAACAATGATAAACGTTTCAGATACTTTCCATCGTCTTGCAAAGTTGGCGTCCATTATTTTATCGTTCAAGATAACTAATCTGTACATCAGATTATGTTCCGAAGTAGTTCAGGACACTTGCTTCCTGGATCGCGAGGAAGATAAGTTGAAAGCCTTCACCGGTCTCTCCTCGGAGCTCTCGAAAGCCGTCCCCGATGCCGCAATGGCGGTGACCCCGGCACTCGCTACAGTCATAACTGGCCATACTCGGACTAGGGAGCGACTAGAAAACCACGTGGAGGAACTCGAGACACTGTGGAAGACGCTGTTCTCCGTTCTGGAAAGCGATATCTCCAAGGTTATTGACTCCCATCTGGAGCGGGCTATGTCCCTGCTGGATAAGGAGAGGGATAGTGCACTTCGAGTGATAACACGTTCGCGGGGACTCGCCGGCGGTAGACTCTACGATGAAACATCGGGGCCTCGCCAACGGACAGATGGGTGGAGAGAGACGGCTACAGACAGGACTACTACCTTGTCGGAACGGAGCGCGATCTTTGTTAACGGTGGGTCAGGAATAAACGCGTCACCTGAAGAAACGCATCACCATGGAGGCTCCACTTCTTTGTCGTTGGTACCAACACAAGAAGGAAACTTTGGAACAAGCCTAAGAATTGTGCTTGAAGACATGAAAATCCAGATGGATAGGCAAACAAGGGCAATCGAGCTGTTAGCGAAGGAAAATCTTCAGGTACGTCTGTACCCGTTGGAGCAACATGCGGCTAAATACAATCACTTTCAGCTGAAATCTGCGACAGAGCATGTTCCTCCGAAGCATGTTCCGCCAGATTCCACCCCATCTTCCCCGAGGAAACCGTCGATCCTCTAAAGCAAAGTCTATACGGTGCTTCAGCAAGCGATTGACCACGTTTATCGAGCTTCGCGAATGTGTGCAGCTTAAGGGTCACCGCATGCCTACTCTACTGTACCACTCGATAATGTCAACTTGAACTTGTTTTCCAGATTTCCTTCTTGGAAGTAGATTTTGTAGTTCGTACAGTCTAGTTCTGTATGTGATTTTGATGGTCCACCAAAGCATCAGTCACGTGCGCCCAACGCGACTTGAACGTTTCTCCCACCTCGATCAAACGTTGGCACTGGACTCGTCCGTGGTGATAATCTCTTCGTACTATTACACCACTACGAGCTGCTCGTCTTCTCGCACGTTCTCCACCTCACCTAACAGCTTTCGCGCCGTCGTCCATCGCGACATGGACGCAGCTACCGCCAGCTGTCCGACTCCACATCCGGGTAATGCGGACGCGGTTAATGCATCACCCCTTCGAGGGCACGACGACCCGCTGCAGTCGCCAGACAGCCCACATATTCCGGTCGTCGCGCAACGACAAATTATGAAAGCAGGCGCATTTGGTTCCCCTGTCCGCCGATCACCACGCCTGTCTTATCTTCCGCCACCGCAACCACCAATGGAATGTCAGGACACGCAAGACTTAGGTGAAAGCAGCGATGACGAGTCCGAAATTCTCAATGATGTTACCCTTCATCTCTCTCGTGAAGAAACGCCCGAGAACGATGCTCTTCCACCAGACGGTGAGTGACAAACGCATTCGAGTGTATTCCTGTTAATATCATTACGTCCTAGAACCTTCCACGGTCCTTGCGAGCAGGATTATGCGGGCACACGATAATCCCTCACCTCCCCCACAGGACCTTGCACACCCTGGCATTAACTACGTGCCTGGGAAAGATGGTCAATTCCCGTTGCCCGGTGTATCCGTACCTCCGAGCCCATTCCGCCCTACAAACATTCTGGAACGGCTGAACCAGCTTTCGGATCCCCCGTTCGATCCTTCATGTAGCCTCCGGATTCCAACTCTGTGTGATCGACCAGAGACATCAAAGCCCTGCATCATTTCCCCACGTGGTTTCATCTTACCTGGATCTTGTTCACCATTTGTTACATCTGTGCCCATGAAAGGCGCCCCCCTGGAGGATCTGGCACCCGCTGACACAAATTCTTCATCGCCCATCCGGTGCACGGTCGACGAACTTCCTCTACAACCATCACAGCATGTGTGTGACCCTGCCAACATTGTTGACGATGCTGGAATTGATCTATCTTCCCAACCTGTCGCTGGACTACATGGACAGTTGATAACCATGACTAGTTCCCTGGATTCCGAGCGTTCCAGTTCCTCTCCAACACAGGTTGTTGATTCCTCCTTAAATCCTGTCGTACCTCCCGCTTCGGATGACCGTCCACAGGGGCCCCTGCCAGGCTCTGAGCGGCAGAGTTGCTGCAAATCCACACCTCTCACCCCCAGCGCAAAGACTGTCTCATCCTCGCCGCCAAGTGAGAATGATAAGGCTTCACCAGCCACTGAGACGATGGTCCCCGGCGGGCAAGATAACGATGTAAAGGAATCATCGTCTACAGACAATAATAATGTGTCTGTATTGCAGGCGGAACCGGAAAGCAGAGCGACAACCACGAAGTGGGTCAATAACAACTCGTACCAGAGACTGGATTCGCTTTCTCCTCATTCTACCAGCGTGCTCACTGGACTGTGTTTACCTTCGGAATCAACCTCATCGATCGAGCAAACAATTTTACCTTCGGATTCCATCCCCGTTCAACACCAGCCAGCAACACCGCCTCGAACACCAAAGCCTTCTGTAACGCATCCTAATTTTTCTTGGTCAACTGTTCAACGACCGGTCATTGCCCCAACGCCGGTGCGAGCGAACAACGGTGCTCGGAAATTAAATTCCCCTGCCAAGTTCTCGTTCGACGTTGATGGCATTCATCGCACCCCTGCGCAAAGAGTCCCTATTGAAACTGTTCTTGCACGCGGGACTTCTTCGTTCCAGAGGTCGGCACAGCAGTCTCAGCTAGGACGCTTTCTCACGATAAGAGCTCCTGTCTTCAAGCGGCCAGCTCTTGATGACCCATCTCGCAGTCCAGCGAAGCGGATACCTGTTACGGACTCGGTAGCCTCCCCAACAAGGGGGGACCAAGCCCCAGGTTCCCCCACGCGACTCGGCTTCCGTGCCAGGACCACATCCGTGGAGCCGCCCCCCCTGCGACCTATCCTTGCTCGCAGTCGATCTGTCGAGCCCTGTGCGGTGAATTCAAAACTTGATAATCATGGAAAAATCAAAGAATCTATTTTTCCGACGGTCCCTATGCTCCCAAGATCTGGCACGAAGCTCCCTTTCCCTCTCGTTCCTAGCCAGAAGTCGAGCAACGATCTTCCGTCGCCCATCCCTGAAGAAGACAAGACAGCAGAGATAGGAAACACGGAGACCGATGCTACACCGAGCAGAGTCACACAGGGCAGTACGATGTCCCAATTGAGACAGCCCCCTAACAACAGTCGAATTCCGCGAATTGGCAACAAGCCATATGCAAGACCTCTGCCGAAAAACGGAAAGGCTACAGTGGGTACAACGACAGCCAACATGGCTCGCGCTCCTGTGAGTAGTTCGTTCACTGTCCTGGATTCTTGTCTGGTAATATTTGTTGGCAGAGGGCTGCACCATTTCGACTTGCCTGCAAGAACAACGGCGTCGGGGATAGCAACACGAAAGTATCTTCCACCCAACCCGCGAATGACCAACGTTTGTTGGGGTCGCTCAAACGCAAGCGAGGTGCAGAGGTAACAGCACCGTCCAATTCCCATCCTGTCATGATCCGCCAGGTTGTGCCAGGCATTCTTAGCGGGAAGTACGCTCCAAAACCTGCGAAAATCGCTTCCCACGTCCAGCCACCTTTGGAATCAAGCCCGCCTAAAGTTCCCCAGCCATTGAAGTTTCGCAAGGTGGTAGATGGCATGTTATCAGCACGATACCCGCCAGCAAAGGTAAATCTTTCCCAACCGGAACTGTCAGATTCCACCCCACACTCTCTGTCCCCACTTTCGGAGCTCTCAACATCATCGAATGAAGGGCCTTCTGGTGAAAAGCTTCCTCCCACCGCACGCCCCCCCGCGCACCCCACAAACGAGACGCCAGGCATCTCACGGGCAGATGATGATACCTCCGTGGTGGAACTTAGCATACACGAACCTTCCTCATTGCACCAAGATGCCGACACCGACGAACCCTCTGGCCGCCCGCGGAGGACCTCTCGTACTCGCAAGCCAGCTCAGCAACAATACGTTCTTGATGTCTTTAGCGGTAATACCTCCACACGACCACCTCCAGCTCGTCGTAAACCTCAGCCTCGCATGGAGGGTGATGGTTTCATGGGCATGAGCGCTACTGCGCTGAAGGCACTCACTGCATCCAATACGACGAAGAATCAACAGACCGTGGCAGTACTGGCGACGGAGGTTATTCGGAAGGAAGGTTTGAGACCAGAAAGTCCGACGGTCAAGGCACGAACAATTTTGCAGAAACAGCGGGATGAAAGAGACATGCGGAGGAGAGAAAGAGCCCAAAAGAGGGCCCGAATGAGCGAGGAGGGTTTAGGAGCCAGTGACACAGAAGGACAGGCTGGACTGGATGATCGGGCATCTCCCAGCGCGCGTGCAGATTATGATGAAAATGATTATGCCATGCCACCGAGACATCGCCGGGGACCCGGGGACGAGGGAGATTATAAGACTCCAGAGCGACACGAGCACATCATTGAACCACTGAAGCTCGAAGGGGTGGATACAAAGGCCAAGCCAGTGAAACAAGTCAAGTGGCACCGAGGGCTATCAGCTGCCATTTATCTCGATAAGGGCGATCCCAGGCCGAAGTCTTTACAAAAGGATGGCGTTGTTGTGAGGGGTTGTTTAGCACCTACGTCGAAGGTGTGTATCGTGGCAAAGCCATTCAACCAAGTACTGATCCACATATTAGAACCTTCCTCTTGACTCCCTTGGAAACCTTGTCGACATTGACAATCGACCATCCCCCGAGCTCGTTACGGAACGAATCGTAGTAAAGAGGTATCTATACGACAACGATATCGAGCCAGAACCTATTCCCGTGAAGATGACGAGGTCAAAAAGTAAGAAAAGCAGAAGCTAGCGTCTGCCGGTCGCAGTTCATCTTCACTCATGATATCCAAGTTGCTGTATCCTTATCTTTACATGTTCCCGTCGTATTGTGGCTGATTCCTAGATAATTGTGTTTCTACGACTACAGACTGCCTCCTTAAAGTTTGGGAGACCTGTAGTTAATAGTAGCTGACGCTTGGTTCACTGGAAGAACAAAAACTTCGGCAAGGTTTACGTGAGGCGGGCGTGATGCTGCCCAGACAATCTCTTCTGCAATGTCTTCGGCAACCACTTGTGCAACGATCAGCAGATGACCTGGTGAACGCCGGACTCTGTCTTGGTACTCACATGGCTGCAGGCCCTCGTAAACCTTGTCTGCTGCTGACTTGTCGCCTTTGAAGCGCACGACAGAGAATTCGGTCTCAACCATGCCTGCAATTTTGCGAACAGTTTGCCGAGCACCTTGTTGGAGTATAACCCAACGTACCAGGCTGGATCTCGGTCACCCTGATGGGGGTGTCAACGAGTTCTCTCATCAATGCACCAGTGAATGCATTAACCGCGTGCTTGGTCGCACAATAGATACTACCTCCAGCATAAGGCTCCCTTCCAGCGACGGAGCCGAGGTTAATAACATGACCTGTCTTTCTTGCCTTGAAATCTGAAAGGCGATGAGGGCGACAACAGACTAAACTGAAAACACACCTTTGATGAATAATTGGGTCAACGCAATGAGCCCAAAGACATTGGTGGTGAACATGTTCTCCAAGTTTTCGAGTGAAAGATCGCCGACGCGATCGACGCCGACGACATAGCCTGCATTGTTGACTTTCAAAGACATATTGAGATGATTGGGGCGCATGGCGATAGCGTTTGCTCACCGAGAACATCGATATTACGCAGCTCGGTTGGGACTTTTTCCAAAAACGAGGCGATCTGGTTTTTGTCTGAAACATCGAGAACGATGGGGACGAATCTTCCGCCTTGCTGGACGCCTGCTGCTCTGTGTGCGGCAGTACATTGCTCTGCTACTTTTTGCAGGGCATCCGCCCGGCGTGCAGTGATAATGACGTTCGCACCACCCTGCCGGGTGTGTATATGAGCGAGACTGACAAGAATTGAGGAGATGCACTGACTTTAGCGAACAGAATGGCCGTAGCCTTCAAGTTCGGTGATAGATGAGATGAGGTTGAGCTGATGACCATATCTTTCCGAGCGATGGGGTAAAACTCACCTCACCGATGCCAGAACTCGCCCCAGTGATGAGGACGGTCTTTCCGAGCAGACGAGAGGCGTTAAACACAGACATGTTGGGAGAGGGAAGTATTGTTGAGTGAGGGTTTATTGTGCGGAAGCGGAAGAGGCAGATGATCGGATACCCGAGGACGGAACACTGGGACACGGGCGAGCAGAATGAACATACCGCGTGATGACTTGACGCAAATAAAGATCATGTTCTCATGTCGAATAGCGAAATTTAATGACATATTGTACTTGGACGTACGACTGTCGTGACAACTTGATGCTTATACAGCTACTACTCACGATCATATGGCTAGCCAACCCTCAACGCTCCTCCAGCGCAGATGGAAGAATTTGTTGGTTTGGCTCGAGGACCACGGCTTTCAAGTACAAGATCTCCCAGTGGAGTGCAGAGAATTGTCACATGGTTGAGTAGCGGACAATCGCTCATCCAACATAGTTGACACGAAACACACAGCTGGCAATGGGCTCTTTGCACGCAGCGCCTGCATGGTAGTAGGTCACTGTACCTCGTAGTCCCACTGCTGACGAATTGCACATTGAATGAAATCAGCCAGGAAGTCTTCTTCTTGTAGTTCCAGCGAAAGCGCTCATGAACAAGATGACACTAAAACGGCTCTATCCTCCCAACATACAGGTAGCCAAGGCGTTGACTGCCGTACAGTTGGTCTCGATGCATTTATTCATATGGCGTCCAAAGGCCGATGAAGATAGTGCGGACCCTTTCTTCGGGCCTTACATATCACTCCTCCCCAGGAATTTTAAAAGCCATCCCCTCACCTGGTTTGTCTTATCAAAGCTCAACAAGGCGGACGACCTGCAGATTTCCCTGCTGAGTAGTCTGCCACCGAGCGTGCTAACAGCATTGCATCGCCTGCACACTCGGTTTTGGGATGATTGGTGCGAGGTGCGAACATTTCTTGTAAGCACGCAATCTTCCTGATCTACCATACTATTCAAACTCATCGAGATGTAGCAAAAGACGCCTTCCATAGCAGTCGTAGCTCAAGTGCCATCGGATAGTCTTGAAGCACTCGATGCAGTCATGGACTTTTTGTGGGCTTGGCTCAATGGTAATCTTGCCTTACATCCTGGTTAACTCGCAATTTTTTCTTTCTATAACAGTGAACACCCGGTGCATCTACTATCGCTTGAAACATGCCAAAATGGATCCAGACAACTTGACGTTGTGTCCCATTCTCGACTTCGCCAACCACACTTCAGGTCAAGCACGTATGACCCCTGTCCCATCAAACTCCGAGATTCGAAACGTTGCCCCCATAAGTTCGATTGGAGACGGACTCAGATTCATCTCTCCTGATAATGTGAAGATAGAGGAGAATGACGAAATCCTCCTGACTTACGGATCACACTCGAATAAAACATTATTTGTGGAATATGGTTTCGTGAATCTCTTCTGCAGAAACGGACCTTCTCCAAGCGGAGAGGTAGACGTGCAAGACCTGGTCGAGAAGTATGTCTTCGTAGATGTGCAACTTCACGAGGTTGTGAGAGCTGCGCTCGTTACTGAGGGTTACTGGGGGTGAGTTTCTTTCTCTGCAGGAATTGAATGCGATTTTTAAGCCACTCTTACAAAGGAATTGGACATTACATTGGACGCTAGATAGTGCTCAGCCATCTTGGCGGCTGATCACCGTATTACGACTATACCATTTTGCCGTGGCCGTAGGTTCTGCGGACGAAGACGACATTCAACCATGGCGAGACGTCGTCACGGGGAAACAGTACCGGGTTTCTTACGAAAACGAACAATCCTGGAGGAAAACGGTTGTACTTCTGTGCGACATGCTTATCAAAAGAGCCGATGAATCCATCGCATTGGGATCTACGCAGAACAAGTATAACGGGGGCGCTTGGGCTCGATGGATGTCAGAAAACATCCAGTCATTGTGGAGGGAGGAGCTGTTCGTCGCAACAGCCGTGAGAGAAAGTATGTTGAGGGGGGATGAATTTTAAGACTCGCGTCTGTATTGCATAGCCAGATCGACAAGAGCTACACCGCACACCATTCGAACAATAATACTGAGACTCGATACTACAAGAAAAAAGCTGGTGCATCACCACCCGGTTACGACCTATCAATCGAAATCGAACATCCTTCTCTCAAGCAACTGGAGCGAGATACTCATACAACTATGCCACACTATGAATCAGACGCCCGATGTACGGACGAAAATTTTGTGGACATGCGCCATGAGATCATGCCACGACTCCTGGGATACCAACACTGGCGTTGTCTGCACAGTCCCATCCTCGTTGTAAAAGAGGGCCCCAGTGATTGTCATGTTCCCCTGCGAGCTGTATCCTCTCGGGATCCCCAAATCAGATTTGAGGATGTCCACAGCGTTCTGCTCGGAAAGCCAACAGCATCAGCGATCGCACTAAACCCGCGACGACGAAATATCTGACGCTGTAATTCAGGGATAGCTTTTGTCTGCTGAACATCATCACCCGAATGGTACCCTCGTTGTTCATGTGTTCGACGATGATTGGTGTCTTCCCTCCGGGCTTTGCAGAGTTCAACAACGCTTGCAAGAAATGACCGATCCCGACAGCCGTCTGTTGACGACTATCGAGCAGCTGCTGGACGATAGCGTATCCACCGCTCATCGAGCTACCATGAAAATTAGATCGGAATCTTTTCAACAAGAATTGGTGCGGTCATCACACCTTCAGATAGATGGATGGTGAAGGGTCGAAGGCGAAGGTAAGGTTACGAAACACGTCTCCTCGCATTATCAAGATGGGTATCCTCTTTGCGGCTTGTCGATGGAAACGTGGATGATCGTCGCAGCATCGATTTAGTAAACTGCAGAATCGACCAGATAACGGAACCAGCGCCGCTCTGAGCATTGCAAAACACGAGCAGTTCATGTACCTCTTTGCATTAATGAGATTGATAGGGACGCACCCGCTTTGCGGCCGCCAGCTTGTCGATGTAAACATGAATGATCGTTGTGGTGTGGATACAGAGTCGACCAAATAGCGAACCAGCGCCGCCCTACGAGCGCAAGTCGGTCAAACCCCAAACTTGAAAGGGCAGCTCACGGAGATGAAGGCGATAAAGAAACAAACGCAGACGACCACCGACGTGCAATGTCATCACGGGAACCACAAGTCCCCGACACGAAATATGAATTTCTCACAGGACGATATTTCTTAGGATGTACTTGTAAGTCCCATGTAAAAAATGTGAAATTGTCACAGGGCGT
>JBBPQE010000359.1:0-24031 GCA_038092335.1 Boletus vinaceobasis | reverse complement strand
GGAATATACTACAAGAAGAGAAAGAGACTACCCACAGTTGAAGGTATGCCACTAGGGTGTTTGCTGTCCAACCCTTGCAATCAAAGTTAGTGAGGGATGTACTACACATTTGGAAGAAAAACAAACCATACCTATCACTGTGTACAGATCAGACTTGACTCCACTGAGATTAAGCCCATGCTGTCTCAAAAGCACTTTCATAACCTGATGAAAGTTTAGTGTCAAAGGGTGAGCTCCAATCTGAAACATACTGCAGTCACATCTTCCTTGTTGTAGACATCAGGAATGTATACACATATAACGTGCTGGTGCCCAGGGACAGCATTTTCAGGTGATGTAGCTACCTTTGCACAAGAGGCAGAAGTAGAAGATAGGGGGCCAGAGATCAGGGAAGCTATTCGAAGGAAATTAGTCACAATATAGCTATAACTACAGTATAAAGCTCACAAGCTATCTTGCTCCAAATTGCATCCACCTTCTCCGACGGAGCAAAAATCAACCTAGTGGACAAAAATGACACGCAATCGAAAAAGATACCTAGGGACATACCACTTCCCACCCACGAAACCATACTTCTTGGATATATCCTTCAGCTTGCCAGTAGCTTCAGCTTGCACCTACATGAGAGTGAGCAGCTCGGAACTCAAGAGACAACAAATTATTGACCTGCTCTCGAACCTCCTTTTTACTCAGTGTACCTGCTTTCTTGCTACCACGCAGAGGGACTGACGCGTCGTTCTTGTCGAATGTCATATAAATAACAGTGCCACAAGTCACAGATCTGACCTTGATCTGTTCAACCCTCTCAGTGACTTTCTGCACTTCAAACGACTTGAGTCTCGCGTGACACAATAAAGGCAAAATATTCACAAAAAGCTGCAGCTTCCACGACAGCAGCTGCCTGATTCTCGATTGATGGTGATTCGGCTTTTTCTTCCCGTCTCGCCCATATCCACTAGACCAGTTGTGTCAACATTACTCCGTTTACTGAAACAGAAGCGTCCTCACAGGTTTGGTGCCGTCATTTTGAACCATAGACGGCCTATACTGTATGTATGTGAGACCGAACCGTGTTTCAGGACTTCAGGACTCACCTTTGCGACAAAGTCCCCTATGGAGAACGCGGCGCCAAGGGACCAAGAATACGGATATCCAGCGGGAATTGTATCATCCGGTGGTGCTGTGCTTGTTGGCATGCTATTTTAGACGTAGATTCTTTTGGGCTGATGAATATTAATGGGCGAGAAAGAGGTCGAGAGCTCAAAGAGTCAGAGCGACGCTTCACACGTCGGGCCCAATTACCGCGTTTCTCACGTGACCGATTGATAACATACAGAGTGCTGCGTACTACAAAGGAGTCTGCTCATGCACATTATATACATCTCGCAGATCCGGGCCAAGGTACTATAGTACGGAGGCTGTGAGACTGCTGATCCACCCGCGCTCTGAAACCTATGCTGACCGCCAAGGCACTCATAACTCGTAGTAGGCCCTGTGGCTGAGGTTCTGATCAAAAGGGCCTCCGGGCCCGTCCCGACGACCAGATCCGATCAAGTATCAAAAAAAAAAATCGTCAACGTAATGGCAGCAGTGCATCCACTCTCCGCAGACTTTCATTGTGAATACTTCTCAGCGATGGGTCTGAAACAACCCGAGGAATGACCCCCCTTTGACTCCCACAGTTCCGCAGGGATAAAGATGTCTCCACGGCAGCTGTGCGTGATGATAGCGGAAGCTCCCGGGTCGGTAGTGCGTTCCTTCCGGTTTGTGGACCCAGGGCACACCCTCGGGGGGAACCATCGCATTGGAATGAACTTTCCGAAACGGAGGATTGCCCTGAGCGGGAGAACCATCATTTGAATGCAAGTAAGGTCGCGATCGACTTCCCTCGGTATCACGCGAACCCAACATCAACCGATAGCGTACCGGGTCATACGGGAAACGCCACAGTACCCAGTTGCAAGTTGCAACCTGCAGCAAACATTTCTTCCCATGTCGAGCTTCTTCTGGGAACAACGCTATTCTGCGATGGCCTGCGCTAGAATCGGTGCTAGATTGCAAACATCGACTCACCGGGGGAACCTGCAGCCACAGCAACGTATGAGACACATCTCCTGGATGCATTTTCATGGCACCTCAACACAAGTGACAGGAATCGCCGACCGGCCTATCCTCGGACCTGAGCCAAGGCACAAGGCCTGGAAGCCCCACAGCGCCACTCCATAGCAACAATCCAAAGGAAGAAGTATCCACGCACAGCGTGAGCTTCGTCGTTGAACGCTGGCACGGGCGACTCCCACATGGTCCATATGCACACAGGGAAGAAAGATAAAAGAGGGACGGTGATACCGTCTTCCGCAAACCTTTTGCACACAGTTTCTGTGAGACCACCAAACGAAGCTGCTTATCACCCATGAGGGGATTGGGAATCGAGCGTCCTGCTCCACGCAACATCGCAGCCTTGCGGATATTGACCTGGGTAAGTGCAAGAAGCTAGTGCGACGCGGATAATTGAAAGATCACCGAATGGAATGAATGGTAGGACTGTGTAGCACTTGGGGATATTTCTGTCGAATGGTTCCCTGCGGACCTGAATCTGAGCCACCGGGATCAACGCAGCTAAACATATCACACTTACTTGTTCTATCTGGGTGAAGCTTCGGTATCTCGACGAGGCAGCGGTTGCGAGCCCACAAAAGGCGAATGCCCACGCACTGGAACTTTATCTGATTGAAGAAGCTGCTCAACATGTCGGGTGGGTGTGGGATATTCATCGGAATCGGACGATGGTCAATCTGACCTAGACAGGGCTACATTTAGAGCCGCGACACACCGACAACCTCAACATCAATAGATTATCATGATTCTCACACCACATTTTGCGTTAACGCTCCCGAGAAGATGCCAAGTACGAGACTACGAAGGCAGTAAGATTGAGGTGGTCACGTACGAGGCGTTTCCGCCCGATGCAAGGAAGGAGAGTGTAGACTGCGCGTCCACCCGCGACACCTTAACCGTGTCCTCGGGTACGTCTCGATGGGGCTTACTTGGTTCAGAGCATGAAAAATGTCATGACTGCATTACAAAGCAAGATCATCAGACCTGAATTTTGTCCTTGATTAGATTGGTGCCCCTTGGTCAGGCAAGCGCTCGATAGCGTATCGCCTTGCAACGATATACATCAGTGGAACACCTGGAATTTTCCGTATTCGTCGCCGGAGTTCACGATCACACGTTGCAACGATATAGCACTTGTGTGCTGTTGCACGCTGCACCAAGCAATCGTCGGCATACGTGCCGGTATGACTGCAGCGGAGGCGCTCAAATCGAGGATCACGAGCCACCCTTGAGGGACCTTTCAGCTCTCGAAGGATCATAAGACAACGGAGACTCACCTTAGTGCCACGCGGTAACGGTGGCCTAATTTCTCGAGCTCGGCCATCACACAATCAGTCACGCATGGTATACCTTCTCATCACAGTCAGATAATGCTGCTGAGATTAAAAAGGGCGCACATTTGGCATAGAGGCAATCCATCATGCCGCTGACAAGCTCCAGCTTGTTTTGAAGGCTAAAATTGATGAAGTTGGTGTCGATGAGGACGCGATATGGGGGCACAAGTTCTGTATTGTGTGCCAGAAAGAGGGAAGACGCGACTTGCGGGCTGAAAGTGGCATAATTAATCGCTGTGGAACGGTATGGTACGACCACGCACACCCGACGGACTGCTTTTGCTTTCTCCTCCTCCTCCTTCTTCTTTTGCTTTAATTGATTCTCCTTCCTGTCAAGATATAGTTTAGGTGGATCGCCCAGTGAAACGGGAAAGTAAGTATCATACAAACGGGCATCATTAGGACTCAGTAGTCGCTTGACGGTCGCGAATTTGCGAGTCTTTTTGGCTCTCCCCTGCAGAGCATGTGCAATCAGTGAATATGGATCAGAGAGCTGTGATACTTGACGTACCATTGTCCGATTCAACGAGTTTATTCAGTGCGAGTTACTTGCTCCTCCGCGGTGAGTGGAATCCAGTAAATTGTCAGTCACCCACGCCTGCCAGGGACTTATCCCCAATTAGTTTTGCATTTCTGGTTGCCGGAAAATAATTCTAAATGATAATAAACTCCCGTACCCCGAACATCCCCGGACAACACCCGCTCGTGCACCCATCACACTCACAAGTTTGGTCTCAATGTTCAAAAAATATTTCTCTGTCTGGCCTTGACTCTTGGCGTCGGAGAATCCCTGGTGCGCCCTTAAGAGCTTTGTTTGCTTGCTTGTGAGTCACAGTGAGTGTGAGGCTCTCATGTGAAACGTTCCTGCCCAGCTTGGCCTTGGAACCAGTATCCGACTGACGACACTCCACAAGTTCCCAAGACTTTGATCGTTGTCTTCCTTACTGCTAGCATGATTTTCCTGATTGCCCCTTAGACGATGTTCTATTCCTCACTTTGGGGACAATGACACTAAAACCGTGCCATGGACTTTTCTTAGTCGGCCGTCACGAGGAGCGAGCGTATCTTTGTGAATTCCAACGAGTGGTTGAGCGTATCAAGGTGAGAACGTGCTGACGATCACGCAGTGACAGGGACCCGGTCTGGGTGTTTGTATGCGCTGCCATGTAATTTTTTTGGTCACCGATGAACACGGTATGCAGTCGCAACCGCCGTCGCTCCATGTTCATTCCAGTCTTTTGAACATGATGGCAAGATACTCGCGTCCAGGTGAATGATGACTTTTGACTGTTGGATAGATTGCAGTTCCCAGCTGTTGACGTGATCAGGTTATCCGCCCAATAGGCGTGAACGCTTCCCACGAGAACGTGAGACTGGCTGCGTACATGTTCACAAACGAATTCAGGGACGTCGCATCGATCGAGGCGACAACCCTAATATAGTTCGAGGACCATTCATGCACCATTATCGGATAACGGATAAGTGTGGATTCCGACGTTTGAGGCAGAAAGCTTCCTCGCTTGTACGGATACCAACCGGGGAAACGGTTGTGTGCCACACGATCTCAATCGCCCATAAAGCCAGGCGGAATATGAAGTCAGACTCATCATACCACCCACTTGACAGAAATTACCTCACAGACTTCAACAGTCGCTCAATATCTTTTGTCACCCACCGACATGCTCGCACAAGACTCGTACAACACCGCATCCACGAGCGTGAAGGTAAGCCGTCTGTGGTCATCGAGAACGACACCCTCATACACCCCCAAAGCTTTCCTGTATCCCCAACGACACGACCGGCCTCGAGCGCATCATGCTCGCTGCTCAGGGCGACCTCCAACGTTTGCTAAGGTACCGACGCTCCAGCTATTTTTTTTTTTTGCTAATCGTATATGACAGTGCATTTTTTGGACAGTCCATCAACGTGAAATGTATTTATGCGCACGCATCCCCCCGTTTGCGCCCCGCCTCGCCCGAACACCCCATCACACAATCGCGCCAGGTGCACCTCTTGTGTGCCAACCGTGTCGTCTGCGTCGCGACGTCCATCGTCACAATCACCTCCCCTGAAAGCGAACGTCTCTTTTTAGATGACAAGTTCCCCATTGGACAAACCTTCCGGCAGCTCCGCCGTAACCCACAGTTTAGTCTCCTCAACGTTGAGACGCCAACTATTCGGGAAAAGCGTGAGCTGCGCCGGACGTATACACTCGAGACCGAGGGTTTCAAGACGGAAATCTTGGAAATATTTCCGGACAGAGACATGTTTAGCCGTGGGGAGGACTGGCTTCTCGAAGAATCAGATGTAGAGGAGACATGTGCTAGCGTGGCAGAGAACACCAAACCAGACTGGCGTGCCGCACATATGGGTTCTAGTGTACATTAAGTAGCGACGGGGGATCGTTGTAATAATAACCCATCCATGTAGCTTGCAGCTGAGCTCGTTTCCAACTCTGGATTGTGATGCAGTGTACATACGCGTCGTTGTTCTTTGTCCTCGACCGTATTTTTTTCCTCGAACCCCTGGAACTGAACTGGAAAAATGCGAGTTGTGCCGTATGGCTGCATTACTGCCCCGCAAGGTGCAGACAAGAACGACCGCCAGTGAGGGGATTTAGCGGAGAACCCGCGAGGACCAGCCTGAATCCCGACCATCGCAAACTTCCCAGAAGCGTGGACCCAGCACTGGTTGCAAGTTGCAACGAGTTCTGACGGTCGCATTCAACGCGTTCCGATCTTCGAAACCTTTTTTTTCTTTTTCGGGATCAAACACGGATGGACAGCATGCCAGCACTCAAGTTTCAAGTCTCGATCTCAGACCCAGGACCGTGAATACCGTAGCGCCATCGAACAAGACCATGGACTCGGAAACTCATGCCAAGCCTTGGTCACGAATGGCACACCTGGACCACGCTCTCGGGTTCTCACGCCACCGATCTGGGTGTGTACCGAGCGATCACGTCTTGAATTTTCCCGCTCTCATTCCAAAGTGATCCGTCGCGTTCTTCCCGACATGCCAGCGTGCGGGCGTACGGCGCAGGTAGTCGGGGTCTGTGTCGAGTCTGGGCGATGTTCTCTGCTTGGATCCTGACGAACTGGAAAACCATCCAAGTAGTGCAGCCAATCGAACGAGGTTCGTGCGCCTTTGACTATTGATAGAATCATCCAGATGTTCCCCGTGGATACGGAGCCGGTCGAGTGGTACACTGTTTGAGTCACTTCACGCGTTATCAATTGGACGAAAAAAAAGAAGGCAAGGACTCTATTATCTGCGACAGTCCCCCCTTCCATTCACGTTCACGTCCAAACGGAGAAAATCGGAGGTGAAGGAGCAGGCGCAGCACAACGTTCGACGAATATTTTCTCTGGCAACCACATTGCGCCATCGGCATAGAACGGGCCCGGAACGTTTATTGTCACAGTCCTGCACAGTGCATCTCCGAGTCAACCGGCCCGTGGACCTTCTGTTCGGAGGATGTTGCGTTAAAGCAAGCGAAGGTGAGTTATGAACGCATGCGGCGCAAAGCAGTTGATATGTTGGTGCAGTGGGCTGACATGAAATGTCTGTCAACCGTCAAAACTTGTCGTTTAGCCTGACCGATTGAACTCGCGCTCTACGTCAAGTTTCGTCGACGGGGGTAAGTGAAACCCGAAGAGTTCCGCACGCAGATCGTGGCCCGGTACCGCCCGCATATGACCTGTTCAATTAGTATGACACGTCGTCAATGTGCTAGTGACCGCTTCACAGCTTTGTTCCATGGGCCGGTGTTTCAGCACTTCGTTTGACTGCCAACATGTCTCCCGAATTGGGTGACCTTCCCACTAGTTCTTCTTAATGCCTTTGAAACACCACATCATAATGAATTAGGCGAAGCGTAACATCGGTGGCCTTATCTGTATGCGCTCCTAACCCCACGCCTTCCGTCTAAATAGCAAATCAAATGTTTACTGTTTGACTCCACTCCTCCCCATCGTTTCATACGGCCGCCGCAAATCAGACCTCCGGGCTCAGTCGCTGGTCGTGAATACGGTGAGTGTGCTTTTTTTATATAGCACGGTCACGACCTGGAGATGGATGGTGATGTCATTACCGGATTCATTACCAGATTCGAAGTACTCTCCTGCCTCTGCCCTTCTGTGCTGTAATTCGTCATGGCGATACGACCAGGCGAGGGTCGGTGACTGTCACATAGAGGTATCTCTCGCTAGTGTGGGCACTGGAATGTCAGACCCTCAGGTACTATCTGACAGTAAACATCATCGCCATGTATCAGACGGAAGTTGATCTGAACCGGGCGTTGCCTTCCTTTCCAGTCCTCTTCCCCTTTTTATTTATTTCTTCTTCTTCGCGCAGAGCACAATCCAGCATCCTGCGCGAGGAATCAACGAACCAGTGACAGGGTGGAATGTCCCACTATAGCATTCGAATGTGTATCGTACGTATGACTCGTCCATTCAAACACGCGCCATATCCCAGATCATGGGATACATATCGCAGTCTTTGTCTCCTTTGGAAGTATGTCTTGGCGGTCTATCCAGTGATCCACAAATACAGAATGTTCTCGCTCACTCACTCTTTCTCCTTGATTGGTCCGAACTCGGCGCCACTGGCGAAGGCTGTTTCGTCGAAAGAGTCATGGAACACGTCGTGTGTGGGAGCGTGCGGTGTACATGTGTGTGCCTTTGGGAACGGTATCAACGTCACGTTTGATATCGTGTCCGTACCATCCCAGATATTGTCAAAAGACATGTCCTGTGAGAGAAAAAGGTGACGGAAGTGACTCGGTATTCCGGACCGTTACTCCGAAGCTGGGGAAATTGAAAACGGTTGCGCGTACTACATACGTCGTACATGGTACGATATGTACATGACGTGTGGCGCAGGTGGACACTTAGCTGGGGTCATGCGCCACGGCCCAAGCGCCAAGCTCAAAGCACGAGCTCCTCGTGGCCTCGTGGTGAGGGAACGCCGCCACATTCGCTTGCTGTAGCCTGTGGGTGTGGGTCAAGTTGTCTATGGGTGTGCATGGGAACGATCCCAGAAACACAGGACCACAGGATTGATTCAGGGAAGAACACCCGCGAGAAGCGGAGGGAAGAGTAGAGGAGGGGAGGAGAAATGACTAGAGACCGAAAAGAAAGAAGACTGGATCGATTCACTTGGTTGCCGCATCAGTTAATTTACACACACATCTTGAATCTTCTTCATCTGACCGATTTGTCTTAAACGACTCACACTACATTACAAAATTAAAAACAACAGTTCATATTGGCCTTCGCTATAATCAGAAAGCATTGCTGCATGTGGTTTGCGGTCGGACAAGCCGAACGAAAATCAAAAGATCAAGACTTACTGATATGACTGTGCAGAGGAACCGCAGACGAGCAGAGCACCAGAAAGAAAATCATTGGTTGAATAGGAACCGTCGGGTCGATCAGAAATGGGGTGGACAACGAAGAAAGCGGAGAAAGTAGAAAAGGGGGAGGAACGAAACAGAGGTAACGCGGTGGAAAAGATCCCACGTCGCGCGCGCTGCGAAACTCATTGCGTGCAGCGCTCAACAACCGTGGGGGACCCTCTGCAGGACCATGCGAGTGACAACTGGAAGTTTATCGGTACTCCCATGCGTCGATAGGTCGTGATCGAAATCCAGTGCACTGCAAGCAATATTGTCCGAATATTTCGCCAGCTAAGAAATGTTGGGAAAATGTTATTTATTGTTTACCGTATCTTTGTATGATTTTTTTCCCCAACACCAGACGGCCCAAGAGAGGATAAATGACGACGACGACGACGAATTCGATGATACGGGCAAGAAGAATGACGCAAAGCAAGGGCACATGACTACGACACCGATGGTTGATCATGCATTACGACATAACGAAAGAATTGGTGGCACCACTCACGTCATGTACTGTCGTCGACATGTTATGTATACAATACTATACAATATTAACATTCATGGCCGCGGACATGAACGACGGTCGGGTCGAGGACGAGGACGAGAAAGAGAGCTATAGATTGGACGGATGAGTGATACGCGAGCAGGAACTATGTGGGGTGAGGAGTATGGATAGAAAGAGAAATCACATTCAAAACAAATGCGATGATGTTGCGTTGCCCACGAACCTAGGCGGAACTTGTTCTGTAATTCATCTCGAATACTAACCCAACGTTATTCAGGTGTGGGGGGTCGAGCTGGCTAATTAGTGATTCGTGACAGTCCGTGGGGGCGCCCGCCTGATTCTGCTAGATCACTTCCCACTACTCTCGTCTGGGGATATTGCTGCGTTGCTTCGCAAGGACCAAGGTGACTTTGCGGGTGTAAAGAGGTCAAGGCACCTCGCTTACGCCGGTAGGCCACACATTATGCCACGGCGCGTCTCGACCGTTAGTGCGCTATCAGCTGGCGAGCCCTTCCAAGACAGACACCCCGTAACCTCAGAGGTCGAACACGTACTTGAAACGTGTCGGTACCGCATCCGCGTCAGAGATGACTTTATAAGTTCCCACAGAGCTTGGGAGCATCGTCCAGTGCGGAGGGAATGGATGGATCAGGTGATGGATAGCGACTCGGAGGGTGTGGGCTGGAACGGATGGTATATCAGGCGATTCTGGGGTTTCTTGCATCATGACAGGATCTCAGGAATGACAAGAACGGCACGACTTGCCAGAGATAAGGAGTGATATTCACATGCACCTGGCGACAGCGGGTGAACGGGATTCATTGATTGGCGGTACGCTTGTGCGTGTGTATGGATGGGGCTGTGTCGGTTGGATGGTGAAATGGGAGAATGAAACCGCTGATTGCTCGTTCTACACTGATTGCGACAGATTCTATCGTTCCAGGGCGAGCACGGTGACATCTATGGCCAGGAGGGCCGCAATGACTGTCAGATCCAGGTTCGATGGGCGGATAATGAGCGAGGGTACCTTCCGCAACACAGCCCATTTCAGAACGTTGTATCGTTTCAAACATAGAGACGTTCGGAGCTTGAATATGGTCGGTCGTCACACAAGCCTGCTCTCAACCCTCCAGTCCGTCGTCTTAAATTACATGGAACAGTGTCTGCGACTTTTGTTGACGAGGCCAATGAGTCTGCGCAACGAGAATTGGGCAGTTTGAGTCGGAGATGAAAGTCCATCCTGTAGCGATTACTTTTGCGACAAGTTCCTGACCGCGACGACATGTGTTGTGTGTCTCCGTTCCCTTCGGCACTTGCGGACATTGAATGATACCAACGCTAGCGTGACATCCTGTCCAGCATTCTCCGGATTGCTCCAAGAACAGCCTATCGACACTGTCCAAGAGGCCTGCGCATTTCAAAAATTCCGGGAAACATACATGTAGATCTCTATCGAACTGCTGTGCTTTCCATAGCACATTTTCTCGTGGTTTGAAGGGTGGACGCGATGTCCTCTGTAGGATGTGTCGATGCAGTGTCCGTTGTGAATGTGCCAAGATGCCCAGACGTTTCACGCAGTGACCAGAGAGTAAATCCCAACGTAACGTCGATGTTAGTGCCGCGGATCGCGGGAGAAGGGGAGGGCCAGCCTGAAGGGAAGGTCGTCGGTGTGCTGCAGGGCATGGTGAGAAGGCAGATTAAGCGCCCATAAAGGCGAGTCGCTCTGGCTGTGCTCCACGTGTGGGCCTCGTGCATGCTGTATGAAACACCGCCGTTGCTGTCATGGAGAACGTTGGGGACGATGGTGTCGGCGCCAGTCTTGGGTGAAGATGAGAGTGCTGTGTTGATGCGAAGGTGCTGGTATGGTCGCCGGGTGATCGAGAGGGGGGGGGTCATTGGGGGGTTGCGAAGTATGGGGGGGGGTTGTGTCGGGGCTAGACAGGTGGCCCAAAAGTGGTAATTGAGTTGATCTCGATAGATCTCGGACGCGAACTACGTCAGATTATGTTTTTTTCTGCTGAGAGTTGGACGACCGGTCGTGCAGTTGGGCGGGCGGATCATTCGAAGGATAAAAGACGGTGAACCGAGTCACTTCTTCCCAGTTCCCCCACCTCCACACATGTCCTCTCTCATCGCCCACTACCAAGCCCACATCCGCGAGCTTGACGACTACCTGTCTGTCCCTCTTTCTCCCACTCATCTCCGCTCCTGCTGACTCCTCGCAGTTCTGGTACGCCCGTCACCCTCACCGGTAGCGGCCTCTCCCTCGCCCAGATCGCCGCTATTGCCCGCCACGTCCCTTCTTCAACTGCTTCTCCCTCCGCCCCGCCCCTTCGCCTCTCTTCCTGCGGGCACCTCCGCGCTGCACACGATGCTTCCCGTCACGTCATTGCTTCCAAGGTCGAAGCTGGTCTTTCCGTCTATGGCGTCTCCACAGGCTTCGGTGGCAGCGCAGACACCCGCACGGACGACCCCATTGCACTCGGTGCCGCCCTGCTCCAGCATCAGCAGGCAGGTGTACTGACCCCCTCCTCTGTCTCTCGTCATGCCTCGTCTTCTGGTATGCCCCGTCCCCGCTTCCCATCTCTTGTCCCACTCATCTCCAGCAGCATCCTTACCTCTCTCGGATCCCGCTCACTCGACCACGATGCCCCCAGCCTGGACCCGTGCCGCCATGCTTGTCCGCACCAACTCCCTTCTACGTGGCCACTCTGGCGTACGATTCGAACTCGTCGAAAAGATGGCCGAGGTCCTCACAAAGGGCGTCGTACCCCTTGTACCCCTCCGTGGGAGTGTCTCCGCCAGTGGTGGTCAGTTTCTCGTCCCTTTTCCCCTCTGATCGTTTCATCTCGCTTATCACTGCTATTTCCATGCGCAGACCTTTCCTCTCTTTCCTACATTGCTGGCATGCTCATCGGGAACCCTGCCATCCAAGTGTGGTTGCTCGCTCCCCCGATTCTTCCATCCCTCCCCATCCAGCCCGCTCATCTAAAGGTTCCCACGCCACGTTTCCCAGTCTCTGTTGCACCCTCATCCATCTTTCCCTCTGGTGCCGCTACTCCGGCCACCGAATCCGGTGGCGTATCTCCCATTTCCCCAAGCACACCTGCTTCCTCTGTTCTTGATGATGAATTTGCCAAACCTCACTTTGCTCAATCAACCTTCTCCTACTCGCCCCCCACCCCTTCCTCGATAATATATTCCGCCTCCAAAGCCCTTGCGCTCACAAATACGACCCCTCTCCCTCTTGCCTCCAAGGAACACCTCGGCATCCTCAACGGCACTGCATTTAGTGCAGGTTTGGCTGCTCTTGTCGTCAATGATGCCCAAGACGTCGCCGTTCTTGGAGCTGTAAGCACCCATCTGACCCGGGTCGAAATGTCAGCTCACGCTTGGATAGGTCTTGACCGCGATGTCCGTAGAAGCTATGTTGGGCGCTCGTGGCTCTTTTGATCCTTTTGTCGGTCATTCTCGCCCCCACCCCGGCCAAGTCGAATCAGCCCACCTCATGTGGTCTCTCCTCTCCGAATCCAAGTTCGCTCAAGGTGACGAGGTCGAGGTCAAGATCGAGGAAGACGAGGGCGTGCTCAGGCAAGATCGTTACTCTCTCCGTACCGCTCCACAGTGGTTGGGCCCCCAGTTTGAGGACATTAAGAAAGTCCAGGAGACCATTCGTATCGAAATCAACTCCACGACCGATAACCCGCTTGTGGAGCCCCCGCGCGAGGCAGGTGGGGAAGGTGCGTATTCGTCATTTCCCCTATGTTTAACCTGGCTCACGGGTCCCAGGTAAAATTCACCATGCCGGAAACTTCCAGGCATTGTCTGTAACCAATGCCATGGATCACCTCCGACTATCCCTTGCGCATATCGGTCGACTCATGTTTGTACAACTCACCGAGTTGATCAATCCCGCTATGAACCGTGGTTTACCCGGAAACCTCTCCGGTGGTGAGAGTGCACTGGATTTTGGGTGCAAAGGCGTTGACATTGCTGCTGCATCGTATGCTGGGGAGTTGAATGTCCTCGGGGGGATGAATGTGGGTGTGGGAAATGTCAGTGCCGAGATGCACAACCAGAGTGTCAAGTGAGTGATTCTCTCTTCCAAGGTTCTCGCGATTGACAATGCATCCCGATAGTTCCCTCGCCCTTGTCTCGGCCCGGTATACACTGACGGCGCTCGAAGTGTCTCAACTACTCGCCGCCACACATTTATTCGTTGTCTGCCAAGCACTCGATATGCGTGCACTGTATGTCGAGATGAGGCAGTCGTCTGCCCAGGTAGTGCGCGACGTAGTGCGCGACGCGTTTTCTCTCTCTGGCGAGGATCAACTTGTGGACAAGATCGCGCGCAAGGTGCTACCCCAGGTGTACGACGCCCTCGACCGCACGACCGGCATGGATACGACACCACGGATGGCCAAGGTGGCCAGCGAGGCAGTTTCTCCGCTCCTCGAGGGGCTCGCATGGCTCGACCTCTCTACACTCGACTTGGGCAAGGTGGCTGCGTTCCGTACGACGCTGTCCGACAAGCTCGCTGCGCTCCTGACGGAATTACGGTGTGCGTATTTGGGGGTGTCGTTGGCGGATGTGCGGAGAAGGTGCATAGAATCGACCCCGACCCCGGTCTTTAACGTGGCCCCACGCGGTCGAACGCCCGCATCGGCGTTTTTGGCGCCCCGCACGCGGGTGCTGTATGAGTTTGTCCGGGGGGAACTGGGGATTCGGATGCACGGCGCGGACAACCTGCGGGGGAGCGTGTTTGGCATGCGCGAGGGGGTAACGTTACCTGGATTAGAGGGGGAGGACCTGATCGCGTCATTGGGAGGGCCGGTGGATACGACAGTGGGGGACAAGGTGGCGATCATTGTCGAGGCGATTAGGGATGGACGGATGGCGCGGGTGTTGGTGCAGGCGTGTGCGGGTGTGGACACATGAGCGTCCGGTGGTGGGACGTGTCGGAGGAACATGAAGATAGGTATACATTTCCTGCATATCCTGCATTTTTTCGAGCCCTGTTATATATATATCAAGTCGTTGTACGTTTACTAGATACATTTCTTATACACCTGTATGTAATGAGTAGCTACCAAAAGGCATTGGATCATGGACGATAAAGACTGGACCATTGGTGCTTTGATCAAAGATGGCCCGACTAGGGCGCACGTTCAATGTTGGGGCAAGGACGCAATGCAAAAACATACCATGTGTCTTTTTCCTCGCGCCTCGATCTCGGGATCGCGGAACACCTTGCCCGCGAACCGTTCGACGCGACCTGTTCGAGTTTAGTATTCATACCACCAGGTGATTCAAAAGTCAGCAAAATAAGCGCGATATCCAGGGACTGCGGAACGGACCGACGATTCTCGAACTGATGGACGGTTTCGCGAGTGGGTGATTGTTCCCATTGAGACTGGATGCGTCTGGGTGTGGGTCTGGTGCCGACAAAGAAGACTTGTCGCCAGTCTCGGCCTCGATCTCGGCCCAGTCCTCGTATTCTTCCCCGTCGCGTTCGTAACCACGGCTAATCCACGGCGTCCCAAGTCCACGCCCACGCCCAGGCGCGTGAGCAGCATGAGATTCAGAGGGCGGAGGCGAACGACGGGCGAAGAAGGGCTCCGGTCCTATCCGTGATATGCCCGGGATAGAACACGTGCCTTGTTCGGTCGTGCATCCTGCCATGCCGGGGTCGTATGCTGCGTAGGGGTCGTCGCCTGCGCCTGCGAGGGCGGGGGCGGGGGCGGGGTACGGGTCGAGGTGGGGGTAGGAGTAGGGGTCGGACGTGGGCAGGTGTGCAGTGGCTTCGAGATTGGGGTCAGATGAGGGATTGAGCTCGGACGCCGATCCGGGTGGGGGTGGATGAGAACTGGGGTATCCCCCTGCGAGACCGATTCCGCGGCCTCCAAAGTCCCCAGGAAGAAGGCGCTCCTCTTCGTCCCCTTGTTTGTCTTTCTCTGCGCCCCGTTCGCGCTGCTCGCTATCAGAGGCGAAGTTGGCGCTCCGGTAATAGTTGTCTGTTGAGCATCCGGGTCAGTTGCGCGTGCGTGTTGGAGTTGGGGAGGGACTCACGGCGAGACATGTGTCGACCACTGAAGTGCATGGTCAAAATCCCTGGTGGTAGAGGGTGACGTACGGTGACGTCAAAGAGGGGTACATATCATAGTTGGACTAGTCCCATGTTAAATTTGACGAAACGGGGGATTCTCGCGCACGTGCTCACATATACCCCTTGGTGTCATACATACAAAAGACAAATGAAGATGGGCGATAAACCCCCCAAGCGGTGCCCCCCCATCCTACGTGAAACCCGTAAACTTCCAGTCAGGCGCGAGTGTCAAATAAGGATGTTGGATCAGTTCAGCGGCACTCGCCCGTGCCTCCGGATCTCTGCGGGAAGAGGGGGTTCCGTATCAGTGTTCGTCTTTCAGGACAACAATGTAAACCGGCACGGACATGACAAAACACCGATTCCTAAAATCGACAGCGAGATCCGACGGGATCATACCCAGAGGAAGAGGTGGAGACATCCCCCGACGCACGGCCTGTCCCCGCCAAGAAGTACCCATGATCCCGATTGTGATCACAATCACCATCAACCAAGGTCAATCACCATACACATCACGTCCTTGGTGAGCAACCAGGCACGACATAGGTGGTGATCCACATGTAGACGACTCACCTTGACCATCGATACAAACATGTCTTCATCACTAGGTCTCCCTCCCGCCCACATCCTGAGTAACACACAGCCCCCACTCCAGATGTCGACTTTATAACCATACTGCTTTCCGTCGTAACCCCCGATCACCTCAGGGGCAGTCCAGAGCACGATACCACGCATCGGTGCCCACGAGGCATTGTTGTCATCAGCACGTTGCGCATTTCCAAAACCGGATATTTTGCAGATACCAGACAGGTCGATGAGGATGTTGTGGGTTTCAATGTTCTGGAGGAAATAGGAATAAGGTTATGGAAATATCTCCATGAGTGCAATATAGATGGTGGTATCCTTACTCTATGGATAATATGATTGGTATGTAGATATGCCAACCCATCGAATATTTGAGCTGTAAACGACTTGACCACGTCCTCGTCGAATGTACCATTGTCTCGCAAACAGCTCGCAATGGACCCACCCGGGACATATTCCATGAGTCTGCCATAGTCAACTGATGCTGTTTTCGCTCAAGCAAACAACTGACTTACACGTTTAGAAAGGTGGTGGTTTCCTCAGATCCGAGGTACGTGACGATGTGGGGATGATCCAGCCCACTGAGTATCTTCCGTTCTATCTTCAATTCATGCACAAAATTGGAACGCTGACCATCCTTGTCGTCGAATTTCTTGACCTGCTTGACAGCAATAATCTCGCCACTGGACAGGTCGTGGGCAAGGTAAACATGCCCATATGTCCCTGTTCCCAAAAGTGTGCCACGAACCCATTTGGGGGGCGCTGTCAAAAGAGATGTGATGGATATTCAGTGAAACGGTCAATAACACCCACATAGTGGACCACCCGTTGATGGGAAAGTTTTGATTGGTTTCTTCCGCGAAACAGCATCCCCGGCATTGAGTCCGTGCTTCGGTATCGTGCTGCTGGCTTGTAGATTACCGGAGAAATATCCTGCTGTGATGCGCTCAGGTCGCTTTTGCGAGCCGTCCTTGTCTACCTCGGCTATGTTTTTGTTCTCCATGTCCCTCCGTTCATTCGAGGGGGGGCCGTTAACTTGCTCAGGAGAGAAGGAATCCGGGCGTTGTGTCATGTCCTCCGGGGTGGGAGGTGATGCGAAAGGACTCGTACCACTCGGAGCGCGAGACCGTGGTCGCTCGGGTGGTGATTCTATCGGCGTGACGTCGCCACCCAGGCCATCGTCGTCATTTCCAGGGCGATTCAGTACGCTGGATGATGGTATTGGGACATCGAAGAGGTCACGAAGCGGGGGCGGGGTTGGGTGAGCGTCTAGATGTTGCTGGAGTGAGGACACCACGACTTCGGCAAGTGGCCTCTCCGGGATCGAGGACCAGCACCGTTCAATGAGCGTCCAATGCCGATCGTCAATCGGTCGCGCGAGTGGCCGATCAGGCTTGAGACCCTGAGACAAACGTAACATGACGGCAGCATCGCCTCGAACCTCGGACCAAGGGGACTTTCCGGACAGTACCTGACAAAAACAAAAAGAAGAGGGTTCGCAACTGTTCACAGTCCGAGGGGAAGCCAGTGCCAAGTGCATACCAGAAACGCCATGTTTCCGAACGAGTAGATGTCGCTTTTGATGGTACGCTTCGTGTCCTCTTCGTTGAGCGAGAAGTGTTCAGGCGCAGCCCATCGTACCGTACCGGGTCCGACAGTAGACATATTAAGGTAAGTAAATCCTTCCGGAATTTCTCCTACCAAGGAAGTACAACCGAAATCGGTCAGACAAGCATTGTAATTGTGATTGAGGAGCACGTTATTCTGTCCGTAGCTCAGCGGACGGGACGAAATCTACATCTCTTTGCGACGTACGCTTGTCAGATCTCCATGGACCAGAGGAAACGAGTGTACTGTCCGTAACAGGTCACGTGAGCACTCTAGCATAAATGGCAAGTAAAACATACGGTATTGGAGTCCATTAGAAATATCCAATAACTGAAACGTAATTGATGTCAGAGACCAAATGTAGAGTGTTTTGTCGGTTTTACTTACTAACTGTAGGCGGTGTGCAACCACGAGTCGATCGTCGTGCGCCTCTAAAAACGTGCGCAGTGTACCTTGGGGCATCCACATCGACACCAAGGACGCGCTTCCTTGTCTTCCGAACCCATACGCAATCCCTAGGAATGGGACGATATTACGATGGCGAAGCCTCCTCCAGATACCGAGTTCTCGGTGTACCATCTACATATGCATCAGGATCAGGCATTAACTATACCTGACTCTCTCGCAGGTAAGTCGAATAAAAGAGACGTACTCGAGCGACCTTTTCCCCATCTCGTTTGTGTTCGTCGACTGTGAAGTGGAATCGAAATGCCTTCACAGCAACCTAAGTCAAAACAGGTTGAGGAAAGTCGTCTTAAAAGAAAAGAAGGTGTAGCGAGAACGGCGGCTCAAACCTCTTTCACACTAACTTCGCCCTTGTAGCGACACCGGAACACGTCACCGAAACCGCCCGCTTCACAGTACTGATCGTCCGATCGGAAGATCCTGTCTGTCAGATCTGGTATGGCAGTAGTGGATGTGAGGAGCGCTTGTCGTCCAGGTTCAGACCTGAACACCTGCGTGGTCAGCGGCCAGTGGGATCACGGGCAACGAGAACAAGATTTACGATTCGGGTGGAAGCATTCAGAGCGAGATTCCAGGCCCGCGATGTGGGATGTGAAGCTGATGGTTCGAATGTGGCCCCAAGGGTGTGCAGTTGGACGTCGGGAATTGTGCAATGAGCGGGTTGATACGCATGATGTATCGCCCAGCCGAGGCGGGCGCGGGAACCTTCAGTCCTGCCGGTGAGCGCTAAACGGTCATTTCCTGGGAGAAACGGACTCGAACCTCCAAACGATACGCACTGTGGCCATTCAGTTTGAGATTTTTTTTTTCTATTACTTGAAATAAATCATAGTTGAGGTTACTGGCAAAATGAATGAGTCCACGTGCACCGTAACGTCGGCGTGTTGAAGTTCCTCTCATCATTTGGTACGCAAGCAAGTTCTTTCTTTGCCAACTACCACCAGTTTGAAACTCGTCTATGGATTAGCATGGACTTGAACACTCCTCGCAGCGGCTATGCCAGCTATCACACGCGGTTGGTTTCTTGGTCCCGTCTCCAATTATGATGCCTGGAAAGTGGCGGGCTTGTTCTCGGGTCCACAGGTTTGCGGCGGCGGGCATGGGCCGAGCAGATTTCTATTCCCGTACTTGCCATGTGCCTGTATCAGACTGGGACGGAAAGGCGGTCCACCCCCTTGATCAAGGTTAGGGATACGACTCTATTGTATCACAGTCGCTGTGCTCATTGTCAACGTACACTTCCATTCTACAGAGCCTCTGAAATATGGCTTCCTCAATCACTCAGAGTAATCCCCAACCTAGTTCCTCTCCCACCTCGCTCACGACGGCCTCACGGATCGTCATTGTCGGCGCTGGTACCTTTGGTCTTTCTACGGCGTTTCACCTCCTCGGGCGTGGATACACAGATGTGACGGTTCTTGATCGAGCGAGGGAGTTACCAGCTGTAGACGCTGCGAGCACGGACATTAACAAAGGCGCGTGCTAACACCGACCTGGGCGGTGACCGACAATGACCAAGAACAGGATACTAACAACATCTTAAAACAGTGGTCAGGTCGTGCTATAGCGACATATTTTACACCAAACTGGCGAGAGAAGCGATGGAGGCATGGAAGCAGCCCATGTGGGAAGGCTGTTATCACGAGTGCGTCTTGCTTTGTCTGGTTCATATCTAACGTGATTTTCGTCGACTTACCCTGCTTCCCTACCTTTGTTCTTGGATTCTGGTTCCTGTCATCGTCCCCCAATGATTTGCGACAACTAGGTGCGGCGTGATTAACGTCGGCAGTGATAAGTTTGACGATAGATTGAGGGAAAACGATCGGCAGCTCGGTGCACCCATCGAAGACCTCCCGGACGCCAACGCTGTCCGGTCGAAGCTCTTATCCTCCCTGCGTCCCTCCATCAACTCCTCCACCACCCCAGCACCCTCGGATTCCGACTCGAACGCACAGCGCATTGGTCCGTTCACGAATTACAGTGGCTACTTCAATACCGAAGGAGGTTGGGCAGAGGCTGCGCGAGCGGTTGGAATCCTCCTCTTGCGCGTGAGGGAGATGGGGGGGAGGGTGATCGAGAACCAGGAGGTCGTCGAGCTCGTGAAAGATAAGAATGGGCGGACGGCAGGCGTGAAGTGCAGGGATGGCAAGCATTTCGAGGGTGATAGGATTATACTCACCATTGGATCGTGGACCGCGTCGACGTTTCCCGAGTTAGAGCTTGACTCAAAATGCTTGGCAACTGGGTAAGCGGGCTCTACCGATGTGGTGATGTGGATGTATGGCTGACCTCCTTACCAGCCAGAGCGTGGCCATGATACAGCTTACCACGGAAGAGAAGGAGCGGTACAATGGATGCCATGTGTACTTGGATTTCGAGAGTGGATTCTACACTTTCCCGGTGAGATTTTCATTTTCAGTTCTTTGTTCTTTTGAATCCTTGCACTTCTATGATCGTGATCGGCGTCGCATTTGTTGGCGCGGAAATGGATAGACCCCCTGGATTGCTTTTCTGTTGTGCTCCTAGTTTCCATTTTCACTTCTTTGAGCTCCGGGCGCGGTCATCTTTTAGAGTGTACCAATGGGCTTGCCCTTAGCTGCGGGTGGCATTCAGGGGAACTTCGACAAGCATTTCTTATCGCGTTATCATGCTCTCCGTATGCCACTCCATACGCGGCGTCAAAATTGGGGTGCAACAGAGAAATTGCATCAAGTGTTCGGGGAAATGATCCGCGTAAAGAGGTCACGGAAGAGATCCGTCTGGTACCTTACTCTTGCCTTGCACACTCGCATGTCATGCACCACCTTTCGAATCACGGGGCGCTCAGGCTACCCCGCGATTGGCACCAACTATCTGATCGTGACGCACCGCCCTATTCGCACTGTCGTTTTGTTCCCATGCGTCCTGACTTGTTTGACGTGGAACTTGTGCATACGTGTTCAAAGATGTTGATCGGCGGCTCATTCAAATTTCGGTTGGTTTCGAGGTGGCGTCCATTCGGGTTTGGGTTTACTCTTCCCCTCCCTCCCGATTTTCTCGTCGCTTGATCATCATTTGGTCAACCTCAAACCTGCGTCATGGTTGGGCTTATTTACTTCATCCTTTTCAAGCTAGCCGTCTGATTGAATTATGTTCTATTTTCTAATCGGCTAAGCTCCATTTTACGTCGTCCGGACAGGGGACCTTTATCCCGTTATCACCCTCGATTGTTGATCCCGGCTCCCCTCGGATCTGTTTCATACTTTGTCTTCCGTGTTTACCTTACGGGAATTTTATGCCGCTTTCATCATGATCGTGTCTTGTATACACTATTGGGGTCGCTTCACACGCACCCTGAATTCTCTGTCTCCTGATCCGGGCCTTTTTGCTGACTAGTCCCACCTTACCGTTAGCCAACCGAAGATGGAATCATCAAGCTTGCCATGCATACGGCTGGACACACTCACATGATATCCCCCAGGCAGGCCGGCGGTGATATCGGCCACTCCCCAGTCCGGAAGATATCGGCGCCACGAACAATTACGAGCCACCCTGACTCAGGCGATGGCCTGCGCGTCCCACGATCGGCGCTACAGGCGTTAAGGGAGCAACTTAGGAAGGTGTATCCTGAGCTGGCGGAGAGGTCATGGGCTAGGACACGGATGTGTTGGTGAGTCCCTTCGTTTCTGGTTGCTCTCTTTCTTGGATTGTTCTCTTTCGATCCTGTTCCGTTTGAAAATTTGCCTTGATGCACGCGCGAGCTTTTGGTGCATTGGGACGACATGCGATCGTACGTACGAAACTTATCCCTATTATTTGCACTTGTGGCGCTCCATTGCATTTACAGTCGAAACAGTGACAGAAGGTCAGTCATGGTCACCAGACGCAGGATGATCCTGGCAATCCCGGTAATTAGGCTTCTTTCGTCGGTATGCAAGCCTTGAAGGGTAGCATAACAACCATGCACATCCAGATAAGTTCGGTCGCCACATCAGATTCCACATGGCGAAGTCTGAGACGCTAGACAAGAGTCTATCCCCCGAATTATACATGCGTAGCTAACGACAAAGTTGATGAGGGGCGCCAATGGCCGAGACCACGTGGCGGGAATGAGATCCTTCCGTCGGTGCGGGTCTTATCAGCTCTCCTACATGTGCGAGATTCTGCTTGCCCTGCATTCCCATTGTCATGTTATGACACATCACTAGACCAGGACGATAGATGATTGGCTGGCCTGTTCGAGGGTGTGCCTAAGACCCCCATTGTCGGTTCGGGTTGTAGCGGAAATCATTCAATAGCATCAACCCTTATGAAACAGACGGATTCCACGGCTTTAAACTGGATCTTTCGATTAGTGCATGCCGACCGTGGTCAGAACTAGCAGGCGCCGGAACCGAAGACCGACCGACTGTTGAGGACCCCTCCCCCCTTTGAATTTCTTACTTTATATTTCTTTATTTCGTATTTCTTTATTCTATTCTTCATTTTTCTTTAGCGGGAAGGCGTTTATGACTTTCAGGAGCTCACTCCATCACTACAGGTACACTGACTCGCCCGATGGAAACTGGATCATCGGTCCTTTTCCAGGAGATCCTACGTTATTCTTGGCTACGTCTGGTAGTGGACATGGATTCAAGGTGAGTGCCTCCATTAGATCTGTTGAGGCAGAGATAGCGCTGTGTCTCGACGCCATTGCTTAATTGCCAGGAGCGTCTCTGATTTGACGAATCAGATGTACAAATCTGTTACTGACTTTTTTGTCTACTCCCTTTTCTCTCAGTTTCTCCCAAACGTTGGCCGCCTCATCGTAGATTCCCTCGAGGGAACGTTCGATGCTGCGACAGCGGCGCGGTTTGCGGTGGACCGGGACGTTGTGGGTGCAAAGAATGGCGAGCGCGCGTCGCACATCACGCAGGAATTGGATATAGGGGAGCTCTGTGGGCCGGAGGATTAGGACTATCTTGACTGTCAGAACTCACCGTATAAGCGATGCGTGATGGTCCCATTCACCAGCATTATCCGCTCAGCCAATTACTCGATGTGAGGGGGGCATTTTGTGCCCAAGCGAACCAAAGTCGAGACTTGACATGTGGCGTGTGGTATGTTGCATGCTAATGGATCACTGAGCCAAGCTGGCATTATCTGTATCAGTGGACACTTGATGGATGCTTGAATCCATTCTTGAGGAGGATTGAGCATTCTGGACTGAGCAATGGCCATACATTCCCAGCCCAAATTCTTGTTTGTATGTCATACAGCAGTTGGATATGAGGTGATTTGTATTGTGCCTAACTTTATGTCCTAATTGCCAAGTCCAAATGCCTCTGAAACATTCTTGAGTATGTGGTGTTTCAAGTCAAAGGAACACTACAGTACAAGCTATCATTGGGCAAGCAGCAGGAGACAGTGATCAGCAGCATTCTTATTTGAAATTCATATCTGATCACTTACTTGCTATCAATGGAAGAGCAGCAGGAGGTGGTGATCAATATTTTGATTTCAAGTCCACATTAGTGTAATAAAGTGACAATTTTCATTTTCATTCCTTTATCTTATCTTATCTTATCAAGCCACATGATTATCTTATTGCACAACATAACAGTGGACTTGTAACTTTTCTTTCTTCTTCTCTTGCACTCACAGACGCTCTTTCTTCATTTAGTTATATTCATGTTCTCACGAGATCTAATCTTGTTCCCACATTCATTACTGTATGACTTCCTTTTCATTTCTGCTCTATGCTTCCATTTCTTCCCATGGTAATCACCGTCCCATGCTTCTCTTCCATTCTGCCACACCTTGAAACAACCACAAAGATCAATAGCTAGATCCTTAGGTCACGACACAAGATCCTAGTAGGAGAGATAGAAGAGAGGAGATATCACAAGGTCTTTATGGGAAGAACCAAGTGAACTAGACTGGGGATG
>JBBPQE010000358.1:0-24088 GCA_038092335.1 Boletus vinaceobasis | reverse complement strand
CCGGCAGGTAGAACAATGAGTCAAACTGCAATTATTGTCGGCGAGTTGGCCGCTATCGCTGCGGCATCAGGTACAACACCCGAGTCCCATCCGTTGGTCGAGACTGGGGAGAAAGGGTCTCGTGGTGATGGTGTGGCCAACGTGGATGCTGGGCAACCGAGGAAGAAGCACTGGTTCAACATTCGCCGTAATCGCAGACATTCAGATGGGTTGGTGTTGGAAGACGTGGAGGAAGACGACAATGCGGTCGCCTCTAGTTCGAAGGAGCCTGGTCGATCTTTTGTCGTGATCCGCGATCGACGGCCAATGTCCTCTCGACCCGAGTCGCACCCTGGTCAGAAACTGAGGCAATCGCTAGACGAGTCCCGTCGATCTTCGTTCGCCAGTAGGAGAGGCGCACATTCATGATACTCACGAAGCGTTAGCGACCCGGCTGGGAATGTTGATATTCGCCTAATGCGTATATAAAGGAGTTTTTCGTCTCGCCCCTCTCGCTCCTCTCTTGTGTAACTATGTTCCTTTGTTGCATTGACTGTCCCTCATTCATGGACATTCGCTACGTTACCGGTGGTACTACCAGCACGTGTAATACTTGGTGCACTCGCTCTCACTGTTTGAACCTACTCCTTTTCTATTCTTTTTTCCTCTTTTTTTTGGCATGTGTCAGTAATACAACATCAGGTGCGAAACATTTATACATGCGTGATCTCTATCTACCCGTTCGAATCACCGTACAAGAAACAATGGGGTATTACGTGGGTAGGGATCGATCGTCCCGTGCAAGTTCAGACAGTCATTGGTCCCGGTCAGCCATTACACGAGGACGCCATCATCTTCCTCGTTGTGTCCACCCATGTCGCGCGCGTCTCCCCCAACCCAGAATACCCGCCAGTCTTCGACAGACTTTCTCAGCCACCCATACGCCCCAGCCTCCAGCCTCAGCCGAGCAACGACCTCCTCGGTATGAACGCTATCAAACGAGCATGCCGACGACGTCGAGTCTGTTCGTTCTAGCACGGGCGCCGCAATCTCAGGGAGGCGGTGCCAATGTCCGCCATGCGCCAGGAAACCGGTCTCGCCAACGAACGATTGCCCGCGGCGCGGATCTGCGAGCGCCACACCCTTGCCTTTGCCCTTTGTGTTGGAGAGGAGCGCGGCGAGCGGTATTTCTTGTGCTTCGATGCCGTCCTCGCTGAACCCGATGAGCTGGAGAAAGGGTGGTGACTCGGGCGGCTTGGCGCGCGAGGGTGTCATCTGTGGGACGCACACACGCACGCTGACGCTGGATGGGGGGGAAGTCCATGCAAGGACGTGCATGGGCGGTGCGTGCTGGATGCTCGCGGGGAGTGGCGCGGGGACGATGTGTGTGTTCTTCCCCCTCGTGAGTACATACACCGACTTTTCGGGGGAGATATCTCCGCCGGGAAGCTGGGCTGCGGGTAGATCGACGAGGGATGGGAGGATCCAGGTGCCTTTCCCGTCCTTGAACGCCATGAAATCGATCGAAGCGCGAGAACGCCTAGGACCGAGGGAGCCGCCAACGCTTAATGAATCTTTTGAGGGCATGAAGCTCCCACCGCTCAAAAGGCCGCTGCCGCTTCCAACGTCGTACATTTCTACCTCCGTTACCGCCGCATCTGCGACGCGTATGAGCCCCGCCTTCTTCTCGAACACGACGAATACGCCCATTTGTGCACTGTACGTGAGATGTGAGAGGGGAGTTATGGAAGCGCGGCTATTGTGGGGGGAGAAATGTGAATCCGAGGATGTACCACGAGAGTGACCATATCCAGTCTGCCTTGGTGAAGCGTTCTCGGATGGGGGCCGGATGGTGTCTTGGACCGACTGGTGCACGAACACAAGATTGCGGGGCGGAACTGGGGTGTAGAATTCCTGTCCACAAATTAACGCATGAGAATTCCAGAAGTAAAGCAAATTGATGGGCGGTTCACCTTGACGAAATGAAAGGCTCTTTCTCCCTTTGGAGCCTCATACAAGAATATATTATACCTTGTAGCAACCGCAAGCAGTGCTCTTCGTCCATGTCTCCCTCCAAAGGGCCCAGCCCCACCTTCATTCCATAATGCGTACGAGATGACACTCGCACTTGCCAATCGGGAGCCAGCACTGGCAAGCGGTACGAAATCTGTGGCCCACCGCAGCGGAAGATCGTCAACGACATCCCACGATGCGTCAGCCGAGGCAGTGACGGTCTGCCGCTTCCCGGTCGGAACAGCAAGGTAGGACTCGTAGGAGGTTGCAGGTTGCTGTGTACGGGTTGGAGAGTCGATGAGGTGCTTTAAGCCTCGCGTAATACTGCTTGCCGGGCGATGTTTCTTAACGGGTGTTTGTTGGATGTTCCAGTCAGAAGCGCGGCGGAGGTCCACAGGATGTGTACCCTGCAGGGGCGGAAGTGGGTCAGAGTACAGCAAGCAAGGCAATTGGATGATGCACAAACATTTTGAGCGATTATCCATTTCGCGAGGCTAGTAAGACTTGCTAGATTGTACATTCTTAAGGTTCGTATTGGCTCCTGATGCCCGCTCGAAGCGGACGGTGCGTCAGGATCTGGTCCCACCATTGCTAGGACAACACCCTGTGGGTTTCCTTCACCGATGTCTTCGTGCTCGAGGATTGACATTTGATATACTCTGAAAGCGGAACTGAGTACGAATACCTGTTGATTTCAGTCGAAGAGCACCTACGCCTCTCCCGTCCACACTACACGTGCCTGCGCGTCTCCGGGGCCTTTCTGAACAATTCCAGAGTTACCATCACTCGCCCATTCCATAGGATACATATCTAAAACTGAGAGGCCATTATCTGTGCCAATAAGTAGCAAACGGTCACGATTGATGGGAAGAATACACCGGATGGGCGAGGTCGTGTGTGGAAGAAATCGCGAGCCAAACTGATGAAGTTGCAGATGGCTAGGCAGGAGGGTTTCACAAGCGGTGCCTTGTAGGTCTTGCTGGGATTGAGAAAGAGGGTCCAATGGTGAGGCAGAGACAGCGGATTCTGGGTGAGAAATGCCTTGATTGGGCTGCGAAGACGATGTAGGGAGATCGAGGAGATCATGATCTATACAAATACGCAACGGGGCAGTTGCAGCGCGACTGTGGCCGGAATAAGATCCATCAGGTACAGAAGGGGTGTTTGTGCCATCTGCTTGGATATCCTTGACATCCCTGTCTTTCAGAGACGAGATTGGAGAAGATGTCGAGATATTCACATACCGGTATCTGTTCCTGATCGTCACCCCAGCCTCGAGCACGTCGGCGTGCTAATTCCTCTGGAGCGACTCCTGCATAGCGCTCAGCGGCCCTAGTAGACTCGTGTCAGTGCAGGGTCGCGCACATTTCACTGATCAAGAAAGTATCCCACCTTTTCTCAATCCATCCTTTCCACCGACCAAACCTGCGTACATGCTCAGGTCTACCTGCAAAGCTGCCTGCTGTTGCACGCACCGTGAATTGGGGCTGTGTTGGGCAGCAAGGTCGTTGTAGGTAGGCAAGTCGCCGTCGCCTTGTTGGTCCCGCTCGGCGCCGTGTGTGTATTTTTCAAACGGTTCAGACGAGTTAACAGACATTGTAGAAAAGTCGTTCCAGGGATAGGCTCATTAAGCCAACGTGGGGCCGTCGAGGATATTTCCTGTTATGCAGCACACTATAGATGGTAACACGTGACCTCTTATCACAATCAAGTTGACCGCCATCATGAAGACGCACTAGATTTCGCCCGGACATGCCATCGCACCAAATTACTACATAACAACCACCGTATGGAGTCGTCAGGCCATTCATATTCATCGACGATTGATAGATCCGTGCTTCTACAACTTCTTTCCCCATGTCTCTCCACAGGCGAGGTCGCCTTAACCCTCAATTTCCTCTACCGCAGCGTCTGCTGACTCACGTCGTCTTTTGTCTGATTCACAGTATGCCGCTCAGGGTACTTCAGGGTGCTTCCAACCAGTGCACGAAGTAGCCGACAGGCTCGGCGGAGTCACGCCATGCCAATCACCAGCATTGTGAGTCTTCAACGGATCATGAACATTCCCTTTCCGGACAAAACATCATCGTCTTTCTGATGTATCCAGAGTTGGATATCGCGCCGCCATAACTCCCTAATTCCCGCTTAATCGGGGTGGCTACACGTCATTTACTATGGTCCTCTCGAAAGCTTCCCGCGGATGCATCATCGGGCATTTGACGTGAGGTTGGCTGATACTATGAAGGCGATTATGGGCTCCCCTTTCGTTTCCGTTTATCCTATATCCCTTTCACTCTTGAATATGAAGCCTATCTCCAGGTATCCGCGTTTCTAATCAAACCTTGTTCGTTACTGTGACGATCCTCGGACCAGCTGGAGGGCCATTCTCACATACGCGCCTTTGAAGCTGTGCCGCAAACAAGGTGCTGGAACCTTTAAAAAGCCCAACACGGAGACTACTGCACTCCAAAGTATTACTCGTCTTCCCTTCCCATTTTCATAACCCCACTGCGCTCGAACGATGCAAAACAACGTGTATAGAACTTCTACGTTGCGACGGAGACTATCTTTCTGATGTCTGTCTATGAATAGGTCCTTCTGCTATTCGTGCCACCAAGAAAACTCCGGTCTGCACCACCCCAGAGGTGCACCAGTCAATTCTGCAATCTCCAACATCACGTCGATGTCCACCTAGTGCGTACAGATGATTCTACATATTCCTTCAACTTTCTGATAATTCCATTAGTGCCACTGCTTCGGTTAACCTTGCCGAATGGTCCCCCGCAGTCGCGCCTATCATTGGAAATAGTGATCGTCCGCTGACCTCTTCGCCAGCAGCCGCTGAGTTCGTCCTTCGTGTTTACCACATTCACTTTCATCCAATCGTTGTTCTTCCCAGAATTTTTGGCCGCGTGGAACGTGCATCGTGTCACCAAATTGCGTTGGGTCGGGGGTCACCCTCACCCCTTGCGAATTGTTTATACTTTACTGAAGCGTGTTTGAGACCCAGGTGGCCTGCTGGGCAACCCTCGACTGCTCATGCGCACGTACCACCCGAAACAGAGGGACGCGTGACCCTCATGCAACGCGATGGAAGTCACACCTCGCCCGTGACGACAGATCAGGACGCATTCACAGAACTGTGGTCACACGGTGGTGACCCCCACCATGCTGTAGCAGCGCCTACACAGCCAGCTTCCCTGCGCGATGCGGACCATCTTCCGCATCCACTGCCCGCCTGGTTATACACGGCAACCTCTCCTGACGTCACGGATAGCTCAACAACTCAAACCCACATGCCAGACTCAAGCGGCATCAGTTCCTGGATGGCGAATGCCGTGATAGGGCACGCCCCATCATCTCCCAACCGCCGTCAATATCATCGTCGTAGACCCTACGCTTCCGCCCGTCTAGAACGTGTGGCGTGCGATAAGTGCAAGAAGCCAATGCGCCGACAATCACTTAGAAGACACATCCGAGAGGTACATGACCACATCAAGAGAGGCCATGCACAATCCACTTTCCCCGCTGGACCCCAATGAGATCCCCAGAGGACATGCGAACAAAGCACGCTTCACACCCGGCTTGTCTTTTATAATACTCCACATGTTCCGGACCGTGAGCTTGCCAGTTGTCGCGCGTGCTCGCTACTTTTAGATATCTTATCTACTAGAACACGTACCATATACATGATGTATGAGTCGTCGATAAGTACGAATGTTCATTAATATCCTGCCAGTTTACCCATACAAGTGAGTTCTCCGTGTGTACCGTCGAAAACGAGGTATACGAATGTGATCGACGGATGCAACATTTGGATATTAAGTAGCTCTTCCACGTCAAGTTAGTACACCACAGTACATAATGCAACATACAAGCGATGGGCTAGAATGAAAAGATCGCTCGGTCCTCAAGAAAATGCGAGGCCAGTCCAGGTGGCTACTGCGCCAAAGACCACGCCGCCTGCGACAGCCGTTAATTTCCCGCCTTTCCCCTCGACCCTCGCACTCCTTTTTTCTTCCTCGAGGAACTTTTCCTCCAAGAGGTCCATCGCCTCCTGCTCTGTACCAAGAACGACCCATTTATTACCATTCTCCCGGCTTGGAAGAACGCGGACGTGAAATCCAACATTCTCCGCGTCACGTCGCACGTTATCGAGATCTGCGAGTGGGAGGGAGACTAACGTAGCGGGTGCCGTGCTGGAGGAATGACTGAGTTGTTGTAAAAACAAAGAGCGTTGTTCGAAGCTCATCGAACGACTGAGCGGTTTTGCTTTTCCGACATCGGGATTGGGAAGGAAATAAACCGTCTCGTTCATATTAAGAGCCGAGCCACCGATGCCGTGGTCAGAGACCGGCTCCGTGACCGTAAGACTAGCCGTAGGAGTAGAAAGTGTGCAAGGCATGCGGCGAGAGAGCGGGGAGGTCGTGCTGTTGAACAACGGCTCTGACTTTACTTCCGAGTCCGTGGGCTCTTCCTTTCGAGCGCCCAACGAACCGGGCCGGTCCAGGGTCTTTCGCCACTCCAACACGTGTGGCACCCTATCCTGTGGCGACACAGCGTCGCTAATCATGCCAGGCTGAAGTAACTGCTCTACCAAGTGCGAATCGGTCGGACTAAGAGATGCGAGCGTCTGCTCCGGGACGAGAGCGAACCGCACCGAAAGCCTCCGCTGCGACTTCTTCGCGGTGCGTGGCATAGACACGCGTCTGTTCTCCTCCGTCGGACTGACTATTTGGAGGGAGGAGAGTTCTTCTAAGATTCCGTCGTCCACGGCGGACGTGACCTGTGCCGCCCTGGAAGTGGGTTTGCTGGTGGAAGGTAATGTAGGGCTTGAATCCGACGCGTCAACGTAAGGACAGCCAGAGCGAGGATGCCCTGCGCGCGGGCGGTGGCACTTGGTGCAATGAGGTGTACGGCGCGTACCAGTGCTGGGAGGTGTTGTTAGACTGTCTGAACCGGTACTCACGCGTCGCTTGGCGGGGGTGGATGGGGCGGAGAAGCGCGTCACTGGAGTCATGATGGAGTCTTGCAAGTGGAAGTTGTTTGGAAGGCAATCAATTAAACTTGAAATAAATTCGACCGCGTTGTGGAGTGTTTTTGTGGGGTGCCCGGTTGGAGATGAACGTGGAACTTAGTTACGGACACAATCGCGCCGACAGGACTGTCATGGCAACTTTGTTCACGTTCAACAACACAGGAATAAGCTGATAAGGAATCTTATTGTTATCTTATCAACAGGTCCTCAGTAGAAATAATCACCATAACGGTGTGCCAGAAACACCTTACCCTGGACCACGTACATCCAAAGGAGATAAGATCTAATTGTTCTACTTGGTGGGTATATCATGGTGACATGGTGTTAATTTACCAACTAGGGGACCTCGGAGGCGACACTTGATCTCGACCCCCACTAGAAATAAACGACATCATTCAATGATTGGTCGGAGGGTCTGGCAGCCTTCAAACTCTGGTACACGAACATCATCGAGGCCGCACAAAAAAAGTGGTTCGAATGTCAAACTGGCATTGGTCGTTGTAGTGGCAAGGAAGAAAACATACATAAAGTCTAATGGTTAAGCTTTCACATATATTTCTTGGCTACAGGCGGACTGCAGGGTCAGCGGCCAAGCAATCTTGATCACGATCCACTGAACCCAGGACATTCGGTTTTCCTTTTTCCGTTGATCCACAAGGTCAAATCAATGACCCATCGCTCAATTACCCGACAGACGAGATGACTGGAATCCGAATACTTGCGCCATCACCTGAGTATGCATGGTGTTTCTCCATCGAACAAGAAGAAAAAGGGCGAGGCAACAAGTACTGTGAAATCTGACGTCGAAAGCAGAGGCATCAAGACTTGTTTCCAGTAACTGAAACAAGAGATACAATACAGTATCCCAAATCGAGCTCCCCTATTCTCTGGCTCTGCTATCCCAATCAGAATGCCTGCCCCGTGTGTCGCCGTACCTGTCGTCATTGTCCCTGCGCTTCGACAGTCCGGGACGCCGTGAATCTCCTTCGGGAGTGCGACTCCTCACGGGAGCGATTCGGCTGTCCCTGCTCCGGTGTGGGGGCGAGTGTGAGCGTTGTCCGTCCCGCGGGCCGTCGGAGTCCCTGTCGGGTGTGTGTCGATAATCCCTTCGTCTGTCTCGCGGAGATTCTTGCTTTGAAAGGCTCTTCAGCAAACTCTCCACTCCCTTCACGCCCTCCGATTTCGTCTTCTCCTTCCTCGACTTCCTTTCTCGCTTTCGCTCCTTTCTCGCGCGACGCTCTTCGGGCGTTTCGTCTTTGTGTCTGTCCTTTTTGGATTTTTTCGACTTTTTGAGTGCTTTCATTTCCTTGCGCTGGGCTAACAGGTAATCTCTCATGGGATCTTCGGGGTCGACAGAGAACGTGGACGACGCGTCTGAATCAGAAGGAGCTGCCTCATCTGAACAACGCCGATATTAGCAGAGCACCATCGGGAGACGGTGACGTACCAATAATCATTTCAGGCTTTGCATTTAAACTTTGGTCTTCTGGTTCCACCCATTCACCATCTTCCCCCTTTGTCTTGGGTTGCTTGTAGTTCTTGACATGATCGACACGTAGAGTTCTACCAACAACGTTGGCACCATTGAAATTGTCGACTGCTAAGACTGTGGATCTCTGATCTTCGTACATGAGGAAACCGAACCCCCTTGTTTTGCCCGTTGTCTTATCCCGAGGCAAGTTCACATCCATAACTTCCCCGTACCTGTCAAAGTTGGAACCATATGTAATGAGTGTGTGTTTTCACTCACTGGGAAAAAATTGCAACCACATCGCCTTCCGTGAGGTCAAAGTGAAGGCCACCGATGAAGATGTAGGCAGAGTCTACAGAATAAGTTGAGAATCACCGTACCATAACATTTTCGATACCTCACCTTTGTACTCGTCGTGCCATGAAGCAGAAGTACCTAGTTCCAGTTCGCGCTCATTAATCTTGTTGATTTCTCGTACAACACTAAGGTCCAGTGATCAGCCCCATTGTATATTAGTTGTTGGCGAACGAACCTACTTCATGTCTGTCAAAGTGCAAGTGCCGTTTCTCACGCTGTCCATGATTCATCTGGTCAAAATTTCTCGATAATCCAAGCCGCGATATCTGCCATCAACGAGAACAAAAATGGCTTCGTTCTCTCTACCACCGATCCATGATAATCCAGATGGCGGATGGGGTCCCTCTCCATCAAACATTCCTGGACAGTTCAAGTTCAAGGATATCCCGTATGCACCGTACTCGAAATCAGACAAGCTTGGTCGGTTTGCAGACTGGAACGACACCACAAGCGAAGGTCGCCAGGCCACCGTTGGCCTTCCAAATACTCGCGACACGCGTGGTGCGGCAGGGAGATCGAAGAGGGAGGGTGCTCAGGCCTTTGGCAGTGGCACCGCGAGTGCGTTTGCATACTTCCATGTTGAGGATGAGTCTACCTTTTCCTTGGTCGATAATAAGGCTGCGCCTCCTCGTCGCGGCGGTTTTACAAGGGGAAGAGCATCTGGCCGCGGCGCCAACTCTTTTGCTGCAAGGGGCGCTCAAAGAGGTGCTCGTGGTGGTACCATGGGTGGGCGGGGAGCAGCCCAGCGCGGTGGTCGGAGAGGCTGGAGAGATTGGGAGAAAGTGCGCTCGTTCACTCTGGTTTATCATGTCCTGTATCGCTGATATGATGTGATTTTTTACAGAACAATCGTACTCGGGAATCCTCTGTCGCTATTTCACCCCAGTGGATGATGCTGGAAGAGATCGAATTCCATCGCTTGGCCAAGCTCAAATTAGATGTTGATGAGATAGAAGACATGTCAGTGAACTATCATACATCTCCTCTCCAGTTACTGAATCTTCTCGACCGAAAGCGACACGTACGGACGAGTTTTCGCCTATGACAAATCGTACGACCGTGTCACGACCAAAACCGAGCGGCCACTTCAACTTGTGGATCGTATAAAGTATAACACCACTACATCTGATGACCCAGTCATCCAACAGGTACGTACACATTCGATATTCCTCACTGAAAAAAATGAACATGATCGTGTAGCTTGTAACTAAAAATACAGCTACTGTCTATGCCACCGATGTCATCCTTTCCGTACTCATGTGCGCTCCCCGGTCGGTATATCCTTGGGACATTGTCATTCTCCGCGAGGGGAACAACCTGTTCTTCGATAAACGCGACGGTGGTCCGTTCGATACCGTCACTGTAAACGAAAACGCGTCCGATCCTCCTCAGGACCCCACACCCCCCAACCCCAACAATCCGGCTGACAAAACTACTGTCCCCGAGGTTCCGTCGATCAACTCCGCTACGTCGCTATCGCTGGAAGCGACCTACATCAACCAAAATTTCGGGTTCCAGTCCGTACAAGAAAACGTGACGGCAGACTTTGCCCACCCTAACCCGTTTTATGGTCCAGACGAAACGGACCCTTTGGCGTCGTGCGGTTACCGATACCGTGTTTTCGATCTCGGCGTTACTGAAGACGAAGACCTCAAAATCTGCGTACGCACAGAAGTTGACGCGTATGTCCGGGGTGCTGGGACTCCAGCCGATGGCCACGGCCTTGTGACGATCCGAGCTCTTAATGAGTTTGATCCCCGTGCCCAGGGTGCAGGTGGTGCTCAAGATTGGCGCTCGAAGCTGGACTCTCAACGCGGTGCTGTCGTTGCAACAGAGATGAAAAACAACAGTTGTAAACTGGCAAAGTGGACCGTCCAGAGTATATTGGCGGGTGCTGATCTCATGAAAATAGGGTGCGTGTCGTTCCACACCGTTGGGTATACAGAATGCCCCTACACTGTGTGTTCGATCGAATAGCGCTTAGACTGACTGCGATTATCTTGGTTGTAGATACATCTCACGCGTCAATCCCAAAGACAATACGCGACATGTCATCCTTAGCACTGCGTCAATGCGTCCCACAGACTTTGCCAGTCAGCTCAACGTTTCCGTTGCCAACGGCTGGGGGATTGTCAGAACCATCACGGACCTGTGCATGAAGATGCCCGAGGGAAAGTATGTACTCGTCAAGGACCCTAACAAGGTAATACGGAATTACTCGGCGAGTTCTACGATGTTGACAATTAGTTCGCTAGTCCGTGATACGACTGTACTCCGTCCCCATGACGGCCTTTGTGACCGAAGACGAAGAGGGTGAAGCCTTCGAGGGTGAAGATCCAGAGTTAGCAGCTTAGTTCTGTACTCCCTATCTAGTAATCTTTGTGGTTGAAAGCGAGGACAACTGATACGGATGACGCAAAGAAAAAAAATTCTCCGAAAAGTGTCTACTTTTTGTCACCGGGCATGCAACAGAATTTCCACCGCAGCCTCGATGCTCGGACTATAATGACGTGGCAGATGAGCTGAAAAAAAGCCCTCGTCGGATCAATTTCGTACTCACGTTCGTTGGAGTGCCCTGGTTATTAGATCTCTTGATATATCAGGGAACATTGCAGCGAGTTGTGAGATCTCGGATTCGCCGGGTGTCCGTATTCTTGCGGGGTCTTCGGTCCTACCAGTTAACTCGTTTACCCACTCGCGCACGACACTGCCCGCCTCTCCCTGAGCCTGAGATGGAGCATCGTCTGTCTGAGTCGTCGGTGCAGGAGGTCGAGCAGTAGTGACTGGTTCTTCATTGATCGATTCGGCGGGTGGCTCCTGCCGGTCGGGACGTGCACGATTGAGGCGACGCGGTGGACGTGTAGACCCGACCAAGGGCTGTAGGAAACGTGTAGAGAACCGGATGGCGCCCGGCGAAACACGCCATGTTTTGATGTTAACAAACTCCGACCGGTATATGAACCCCACGAGCAGCCCGAGACATGCAGACGTCAGGGATCCCGGCACACGCCCTAATGCAAGCTTCATCACATCAAGTTGGGGAATTAATGCGAACACAGAAAGGGATGCTCACTTGGGAGGCTAGTATATACGTGAATGATTTGTTGCTCAACGGAACACCGAAAATTCGAAAGTGGTAGGCGGGAGGAACCAACCTGTACCACTGGTACAGTATGCTAAACACCACCGCCGTTGGCCCGGGGGGGATATGATTGATTCCGACACGGTGGAATAGAATGAGGGACGAAAATTCGAGGATGGTCGACATCAACGTGGAAACGATGGCAAAAGACTGGTGAACAAAACTCGTCAAAACTCGAAGCATCTGCGTTTTCGACATGGTACCCACTGCAAACTTGACACTCCCGAATTGACGCTCTATGTTAATGCCGACGCTATAAAGGAGGAGTTCTGCGAGCAGCAAGTCACTTGAGCTCGAAAATGCGACATGGTGGGTAGCGAGGCGCCAATACTGGGCAGAGGAAGTCACTGTTTCAGGCTTAGCCGCCCTTTCAGAGTTTGGAAGGGAACGTCTCACTACCTGATGGTGGCGCGAAACATGAGGATCGAGCTGAGGAGGAAGCTGTCAGGAGGAAAACCCGATCGGTGGCTATCATAGGAAAATCCCAAACCTGTAGATGAAGATAGTGCTTGACATCGAATACTCCACACATGATAGACGTCAAGGCGTAACCCATCATAAGTCCTGAAACCCACATCCCATGAGCAGAAACTTGGTAAGCAGAGGCGAGAGCGGTACCTTTCGTGACAGAAGCATGCTCGAACGACATGGTGCTTGCCAACAGCACGCAAGTATCCCAGCTCTGCAAGAGCTAGAAAAAACCGACAAGTTGAGTTCAAATACGCCGAGCAAGTGGAATAAACGATTGTAGTGTGTGGCTAGGAACAAGTATATCGCCAGATGCCACGACCGAGTGCAGCCATACACGTGATCATGGTGGAGTACTCTTGAGCACGTGCCTCTCATTTCATTGGAACATACCACCTTTAATTTGTTTCTTCTCTAAATACTATAGGAACAGGACATGGGGCTCTTCTCTTCAGTTTCCGGAACCTAGCCTGCCAACGTCCGTTTTTGGCCCCCACACGGATTCATTGCACAAACCCGGAAATCGTACGTTCAGGTCCATGCAACTGATCTGACAGCTACTCGGGCAACATATTTGACCCATAAGCAGTCTTTGCGCCGCACGCAGGGTCATCACGGACGCAGCTGAAACGAACGGCAGCACAACAAGGCTTCCGCAACTGAGCGAGCCCAGGTCTCAGTCGGCCCATGAGCGCCCAAGCAATCCCAGAAGGCGTCTTACAGCACGAGGCACGTCCAATTGGAGAGCAGCACACCCTCCTCTCTCCCCGGGTAGTATCGTGGATGCCCTGCATGTTTCATATCCTCAACGCGGTCACATTAAGCCCCTTCTGTGCCTCCTTATACCCCGCCTTATGGCCAACGCACGCGTCCGGGGTCGAGAACAACGCCAAGAGGTGACTTGTGGGTGTAATGCCGTTACACTCTTGTCATTCGCGCGAACCTCGCTTCTCTTGCAACGAACCCCCGGAACGCACCGACCTTTTTTTTTTTTTTTTTCTTTCCCGCAAACACACGAACAAGGTTGGATTCTGGAACGAGAAGTTCAGAATACAATATAACGCGTTCGTTTACGACCCACTCCCTTGGCGCGTATTGCTCATCTATTTTCCGTTTAGCCAGTTCATTAACATACCAGTGTCCCCCCCCTCTTTTTTCCCCACGGCGTGCTTCTGCGCGCACTCTTATCAACAAGTGACAATAAGCTTCGATTTGTTTAATTTTCCGCTTGGGGGCCGCGCCCGCTCAGCCGAGTTTAATTTCCTTGTGCGACAGTCCGCCCAAAGCTATGGGATGAATACATATGGCACGCTTCCTCTCTGACTTGTCAATTGCGTATACCGATAAGTGCATCTCTCCCATTCCGCCGTTCGAACGTATACGGTACTCTGACAGAGCCCGGCTCCGGGCGGAGTAGCCTTATCTCGGCAGAACGGTTCAATGGATGAGCCACGCCGCCCGTCGGGTAAAAACTACACATGGACACCCGTTTGGTTTTCCGGCGCGCAGACAGGCTGATGCTGACCAACGCGCACATGGGTGGGTGGGTCTGTGACTTGCTGCGCTCGTCCTGGTCGCTTCGCGTCCTCTGCTCAACTGTCCTCTGCCCTTGTTCTCTCCGTGTGATTTTCCTTCTTGCACGTGTCTCTTTATTTTTGAGAAGAGGAGGCGCACCCACGCTGACCGAGCGCCTGTCTTATTTTCGTTATCAAGTGACTCTGAGAGCACATCCTTGTCAGGCTGTGTGTGGCTGGTGTGACGGCGGTGCTGTACCATCGATTCACCGTCCGTCCGCATCGACAGAACAAGGACTGAAACACATCAAGAATCAATCCAGCCAGATATCCACAAACGAGCACCGATCGACCTGGAATCCCACCTTTGCAGCGCGTCCTCGCGCGTACGACACCCGTTTACAGTATATCCGTGATCACTGTACGTTCCAGTACAGGGGCGCAGGTATGTATGTATGTATGTATGTATGTTACTCAACTCGGATCCTGACGCATGCACTGCCCCGTTTACTGGAATTCGGTGTTTGACACACATGTCGTCCTCTCCACGCTCAGCTGACCACGTCGGATCTTGATAGCAACGCGTCCAAAGCTTCCGTGCCGCTCCCCCCGTTTTCTTTTCTTTTCTTTTTTTTCCTCGCGCAAACCGTCTCCGCGGAGGCAGGCCGATTAGGAAAGGCAAGACGAGAAAAGAAAGAGGGCAGGGGTAAGGTACTGTCGTTATGCGACGCGCACGCACGGGCGTTGGAGGTGGGAAGAAACGCGGGCGCAGTTGCCTGTGCATGGGTCTCGAATAGACGCGCGAGGCCATGCCGTGCCATGCTGCTTTTATTATTATTATTATTTTCAGTGTTGATGCTTTCGAGGCGTCGTCGATGCAAGGCTCCAGCGATATCGATCACGTTTCAGCGGTTGTTCTTTCAGCGAGGTTGCCCAGCCGGCATCAAGGAAGGGAAGGGGAAAGAAGAAGAAAAGAAAAGGAAGTAACACGAATGTACCGCCTCAGACAAAGAACCACGCGTTCACGCACGCCATGTCCGATACCGGCGTCTTTACAAGATCGCGAACAAGGTTCAACCCGGCCAATGTCTCTCTCTCTCTCCCTCTCTCCCCTTTTTTAATAGGACGTCCCCACCCGTTCTAGGCCACTCTGGGAGCGCTCTACGTACTCACGCAGCGGGCGTTAATATAATAGAGTACAGCACCCCGGTCAACCGTTCTCAGCAACTCGAATCTATCGGATCCTTTCACGATAGCAGTGCCTTGACGGCGGGGATGAGATGCGGACTTGAGGCGATGGTTAGATGTGGCGACGGGACACACCGCGTTGCACAAGGTCGAATCCGAGTTGGTGTCCAGGGGCGTTGAAGCAAAGAAACCGAGGACACTGCACCAAGCGCTTCGATGAAGGGGGAGGCCAAGACCCACGTTCTTCGTACCAGTGCCGGGGTCTGAGCATGGTTCTAAACCGGCGCATCGTCCTACGTTCGCGGCCACGTTGTGACCGAAACTGGATTGATCGCGGATTGATCACAGAATGCGCCCCAGAGGGCTTGTCACCTTGTATGAACGGATGCGTCATTCGACGCTATCTCGTCCAGGTGCTCGTCCACGTAACACGTGATCAGTGACCGGTGGAACACATTCGAAAAACGTACAGTCCCGCCATGCGATGCAGTGGGCGAATACGCTCTAAACCGGTGGTGCGGACGTTTTTTGCGACTGATGCCGATTCAATTCAATGGGATGTCAAAGAAAGAGGTTCGTGCGATATGAAGGACACGTTGCCCACGATTCGCGGTCGAAAAGCGTGTGAGTGGGGGGAACTGCGGAAGGAGTCGGGAGGCGATGCCCGGGGCATTAATGAATGACCGTCACTGGAGTTGGAGTCGATGCAGTGACACTGTATTTCCACCAAAATGCTCAGCAGTGTCCGATTTCGAGGCGGCATCCCATGCAGCAAGAAAAAAGGTACGGATTCAAATCGGGACAGGGGGGGTGCTTGTGGGTATGGTGAAAACGTGGACATATATGGTACAGTACAGGGTTGATGGGGACGACCAAATGACCGCCTTGGACAAATTGGATGCGTGGTCCCTCGAGGGCGGTGCCGTTGCGGTGCAGTATCAACCCAAAGCACGGTGTGCGTATCTTTGCATTAACAAAGATGTCGAGATGTTCAAGTTGGGGCTCCGAAGGCCGGGGGTGGTGATAAGATGCGGCCCCGCGGATGCTAGAGAGCGCGACGACGGGGGAAAATCAGGTGAACTGCACATGAAGGTGGCCGTCCTACTAGTACCGTTCCTCGTTACTGTGCTCTGAAAAAAAAAAAAAAAAAAAAAGAGTGTGGCCATGATGGTGAGCAGACGAGAATAAAAGCGAGACCAACACGTTTGAATGACGGTCGCCCCGAATCTGCCACTCAAAGGACGGGAATGAACGTTTGACTGTAACTGGTAGTGATCCGTCCCAGACCCGCCATATCAAACAGCGGACGTGTGGCGCCAACACTGGCAAAGACATCAAGATTCAAGCGAATGCTATATTGGTGATCAGCCGAGGGACACAGACCAGTTGGACCACGACACCGACTTGCTTTCTCAACTTTGCACTGGTTCATGAATGATGCTGGGAAGGCGTCCTCTCCCGTTCAGAATAAGCGAGGACGCGACGCGTGAAACGTCGCACCCAGATTTAATTCATCTCTGGGAGAGAGAGAATGTATGGATACCAAAAGGCGATCTCGCTGAGTCATAATCGCGGAGATTCAATAAATTTGAGTTACCGACACGTGCCGAGGCATCATTGTCCTTGACGGCGACGATGAGTACGCCTTCGGTTCAAAATTTAGAGGAGGCTGCTGCGATCGCATCCGAGTTCATCGCCAGTGAGTGGTTCGTGTCGATCTGTGTGCAAATCGTCCTTGACCTCTCCGCAGCCCTCGAAAACATACCAAGCGAGGTCCAGTTCCTCTTGCAAGAGCTTCGCTCAAAGGAGACCCAATCACAAGGTACGTCTCCCGTTCTTTCCTAGTATTTTACACGACTGACGCTCTTCCAGAGCTACAACGAGAAATCGCAAAGGACTGTCACAGATTTATCCGTCATGCGCTTCGCGCCGAGTCAGAGGTGACGAGCAAGGACAGGCCATCGCCGCCACCACCCAATGAGAAAACAAAGCAGGCACAAAAGACACTGTCCATCATCGCTGACGAAAAGATCGCGCTGGCTGAGCGGATCATCGAGTTGTTGTCGCGGAAGCGTTCGCGATTGGACTATGATCTCGGGCGTGTGCTGGTGTTGCAGGGAGAGCCTGACGCAGCTGCGGTCGTCGCAGGTGCTGCGCCACTGATGTCAGTGGGTGCGGTAGCGGGATCCGCGGGGTCGGGGTACGTTCTTGGAGGACGAAATCCCGCTGCGCACATCAACGAGAGTCTCCGGAACGCCTTTTCTGGGGCAGCGCTTCCCACACCGAATACCGGCATCGCTGCCAGTGTTGGGAGTCGAGCGAGTGGTACAGAAGAGAGTGCACACAAGAGTATGTGGTTTGCATGTGCTCCGTGACGCGATTTCTGACATGTCTGATTACAGAACGGAAACTGACTGCGACGCAAGGATCCATCAAGCTACCGTCTCCTGCACCCTCCTTGTACGGTTCATCTTCTGGTCGCGGTCGGCGTAAGAAGCGCGGCGTGTCGTCCGAGGTCGATGACATGGACTTTGATTTTGGTGAAGAAACCCAAGCGGTCGAAGAAGGGGAGGGCGAGGAGGGCGAGGGCGAGGAAGGTGATGACGGGGATGACAAGGAACTGTATTGTTTCTGCCAGAAACTCAGCTACGGCGAAATGATCGCATGTGATAACCCTGACTGTCCTTACCAATGGGTAAGTGACTGGAGCGATTGCTGTGTTCCGATCATTATTACTCCACGGGTTACACGTACTGACGATGTCTGTGCATAGTTCCATCTTCCGTGCGTGAACCTGAAGCAACCGCTTCCGGAACGTTGGTTCTGTGCCGAGTGTACGAAGCGCGGTATGGGCGCACCTGCGACGACCGGTGCTGCCCGGAAAGGACGGAAGAAGTAGCGAGGAGCACATGGTTGACAGTCGGGCTGGCCCTTGGTTGGTCGCGCGTGGTGTTTCGCAACCATGCAAGACTGGTTTGTGGACATGGATGTTGACATGTCGGTGATACGACCGGTGACTCGAAGAGCCAGACGAGGTCGGATCCGGAGACAGACAGAGATCCAAGTGGTTCCATTCGCGATTGGTTCGGGATAGGACTAGCTGCAAGATATTGGTCGCGATGATTACCTGCTGCAACGTATCTTGACTCGTATTAGAGTTAGTATCGTGTGACCAAGAGCGCAAAAACGACTGAAAGAAGGTGCCTCTTGCATAGGCACAGCGTTCGGATCTCCGTTCTCCAAGAATGCAACCCTGTTGGGTGTTCCTTTTGTTTTTCAAGGCTCCATAACGGTGGGTCAGGAGAGAAAGAGAGTGAGCGCCGACGCGACGGAGTTTCCGCTTTGGCAATAAAGAGAGCGGCGAGGCAATGCGACGAGGTCAGCGAGCCTCTTTCTTGGGGCGTAATGGACGACCAAGATTGGTTATTCGGGACGCCAAACATGCGATTTCGTACGCTTGGCCCTCCACTCCCACTGAGTCCGTGTATGCGTTTTGAATATATACTTTTATAGAAGAAAAGTCACCGCCGCGCTGCCGCCGAGTATGTAGAGAAAATGGAGGGAGAGCGCGGGACGTTGGAGACATGAGAACGAGGTCGCGCGGGACAAAGGGGTGTCGGGGTTGAACATGCGAAAGGTCTTTATCTACGTTGGCAAGTACGCCCTGGAGGATGGCCAAGCACTGACGAGCGGTACAGCCGCGACATAACATGTTGTAAAGGCCCGTTTGAGGGAATTTGACTCTCGCGTCTGAATCCATGAAACACAAAGAGGGGGTCCTGAATCCAGGGACCGGGTTTTGCGGCTTTGCCTTTTTTTTTTCTTCTTTGGTCCTTTTGGGTTAGCGCGTGCCCCTCTTCAATGTTCGCTTCCTAGTCGTCCGCGGGCAACGGCTCTCGAGCCTCACGGTCCCAGAGAGAAAGAGAGTGTGGATTAAAAAAAGACGGACAGCACGAATTCCCATGAGCGTCACCCATTCGAAAAAGGACGCTCGTCGACGTGATAGGATGCCGTGAGTTGGCCCGTGAACGTCGGGCCTGCCTACCAGCTGACGAGGTCAGATCTTTGAACAAGGGACGAAGAATACGCATGTGTGGGCCACAGCATGGTAGTGTCCAATTCGGCAAAGTGTATTGTATTGTGGCTGGATCCGAATGTGGGCATGGCATTGCGGCTTTATGCCAAAACGCAACCCTGAGCCGAGCGAGGCAGAAGAGGGAAGGAAAGGCGCCGGGCCGCGACAGCCAGGGGGGGTGCCACACCGGGCGACGGCTTTACCTATTCAATGAGCACCAGAATAGACCTGACGGAGAAGTGAGTTGTGGGATCGCGTCGCTGTACATTGCGACGGGGTGAGTCGGAGGAGGGTGTGGGGAGCGTCGAGATGAAACGTTTCGAATCACATACGTCAGTGAAAGCGAGTGCGCCGGGAGGGATCGGGATCTGAAACGGAGAGATCGATGACGACCTCGTATACGACTCGCGAGGGTCGTACCGTGTGAGAAGGGAGCGTCAACCTCTGCGAGGGCCAATCGACGTGTGTTGAATAGCGGAATCGGAAGTCCCGATGGCAATGGGGCTTGGCACGAGTGCAACTCAAAAAAGGGATGTCAAGGGGAACGAGCGAGGTCGTATTGGATGCGAGATGGTTTCAATTCCATATCTACACATCCTCTGACCACGGCCCTTTCCGAGCATGGTGTGCATGTTCGTGTTGAAATAACCTTCGAGGGAGGGAACGTGGTGTGGAGAACACCCTCGGCGGCAAGATAACACCACCGGAAGGATCCGTTTGCAAATAACACGACAGTCGTCACTCGCTCCCGTGCACATGTGCCCTTCATTTCGTGGTAATGTGACCCAAGGCAAGCGCAGTCCTCGGTGAGACGCATGTTGTACCGGCTGTCGATGCAAGCTGCCGATAATCCTGCACCGCGACACGGCGATCATGTACACTCGACCGAGAGATCCTCATTCTCTACCGCCCGTGATTCTCAAGGATGCACGGCGGTAGAGGATCCACCAAGAGTCAAGACCTAGGAGAGAAGTAGAAGGGCAATTGTTGACAACCCGCATCTCGTTATTTTCATTATGGGTGGATGCAGTAGATGCGGCGAGTGGTCACCCCAAATGGACCGCAAGCATCTAGACAAGCCTTGCCGTACAAAACGAGGCACAGCAAACTTGGTGCATAATATGACACATCGTCGCTACAGGAACAGGAAGAGTTGGCAGGTCTGGGTAGTCATGAGTAGGGGGACTTGCATCTGTAACGCGAACGGTAGTTGGCCCATCCATCACAACACAGGCCGAGGTTGATGCACACGGTAAAAAGGTCGGTCGTACAGAGTATAGGATGCGGGCAGATACAGATTGGCAAATGCAGGAGAGAGAGTGGGAATGCCACATATAGAGTACGTGGGATAGAGCACAGCAGGAGGCTGTTGTCCGATGCAAAAATAGAGGGCTACTGGGGCCCGGTCGTAGCTGGAGGTCAGCGAGCGGGACGAGTGCGATAAGAGCGCAGTTGCACACGAATCCGCACTGGACGGGACCGAGAGGGAGGAAAGAGAGCGACGGACGTGGACCGGCGGAGGGGAAACAAGTCGAGGGCACGGGGGTCCAGAGGAGCTGTGTGCGTGGGAAGGTTTTGACGTAACGCGGACACGCTGTTATGTCACCGTGTTTGGACGTGGTGTATTGGTCTATTTGTACTTGTTTGTGGATCTCAGATCGGATAGGCGGCATGTTCCGGGGGTCCGAGACAGTGGTAGCCGACATCTGGGAAGAGAGATGGCTCCGACTGAAAAAGGAATTTCCCGGAATGGGAGTGGACAGCGTTGTTCTTATAACACTCGACTTGTCCTGTCGATGGCAAGCCACCTGCTGCGACGCTCACGATGCAATTCGACGCTTATCCCTCCCCGCCGTCCTTCTCTGACGCTTCTTCCACTCCCCGTACTCCCTCTCCAAACCAACACGACTTTCTCCACCCACATCCTGTCAACTCAAAGCACAACATCCCGATCGGATCTGTCCCCCACATCTTCCAGGAATCCGACCTCATGATCCACACCGACCCCGCCTGGTTCCCCTACTCCAACCAGCCCAACTCCCTCCTCCAGGAGCTCTACGAACACGACCCCCACGACAACTACTCCTCCTCAGACATATACATCGACGACACCGCTCACTACACCGAATGGCACCAGCACCAGCAGCAGCATCTCCACTCCCACTCCGTCCCTCGTCGCGCCACCTTCCCCTACGTCCGCCATGACCTCCCCCACCACCAGTACTATGACCACTACTCCCTCTACGCCGACCCCATCCCCGACCGCCCAGACCACCTTGCCCGTGACCCCCAGCCGATCAAGCTCGAGGACACCCCCCTCATCGTCCCCTCCCAGCTCGGCTTCCCTGCCCACCCCCTCCAGGCTCACCATCCCTCCTTCCTCCCCTCCGCTCCCGGTGCCGCCCTCCACGTCCAGCTCACCGACGACGCAGCTAGCAAAGAGACCCAGTATCTCCGTCGGCGCTGTTTCAACTGCCACACCACAGAACCTCCTTCCTGGCGCCGGTCCACCCTCAATCCCGGAAAAATCGTCTGCAACAAGTGTGGTCTCTACGAGCGCACCCATCTCCGTCCGCGTCCCTTGCGCTTTGACGAACTCCGCGCAGGTGGCAAGACCCGCAAGGCCACTGGCGTCACCCCGGCTGACAAAAAGACGCCAAAATCACCTCCCCTTCCTGTCAAGAACGAAGCCACCGAGTTGGGTCTCTCGCGTCGCAATTCAGTCTCCAGCTCCGCGTCCAGTGGCGCCAGCGATTGGGACGACAGCAGTCAGTGTCCCATCTCTCCATTTTTTGCTGTCCATGCTCACTTTGCTGCCAGTCTCGGTCTGCTCCTCCATGCCGCCTACCCCTGGCTCCGCATCATCACACTCCTCTGCTTTCTCGTCCCCTGCCGTCTCCACCTTCCCCATCCCTCGCAGTTCCGCGAGTCCACCCGTCGACTCGGGCCCCCAGGCGCCTATTCGCCTCCCTAACGCACCCCTTACTGACATTGCTTCCCTGCAACAATCACATCTCGCACCACGGAAAACGGCGACTACACCTAATTATTATCCGCAGCCGGCCATGTACCAGGGTCAGCCGGATAGCTTCCGCCGCGGTTCACTGCCCGTGCAGCGCAATGTTCAATTTACTTCGCCACCCATGCTGTCACGTTCGCCTGCGCCCTCCCAGAGTCTCACGCCAGAGGCGCTGTTACAGCCCTCTCCGCTCCCCCACGCATCCCCACGCATGGTCTCCTCCGCATCCCTTGTCGCCGACCTGTCGTCCTCATAATTCGACACGTTGCTTGTCCCTTGTCTTGTTCCTATTTATTGTCCTTTGATTTCGCGTCCCACCCGCCACATGCTAATTCCGCTCGTTGCCTTTTGGTCCCTCTACGCGACGCGATCAAGACTTATTTATTCGCTATGGCTCAGAACGACGACGAGACAGTGGCACGGTCAAAAATGCCATCTATTTATCATCCGAGGGGCCGTCCCACCGACTTTGATCGACCTGTATCCTCTACATCGCACTTGCCAGCTGTCGACTATGACCATATTGCACATATACATATGTTCATCTCGCATACCCCTCGTTCCCCATTCCCCCCATGCCTTGGATCGTCGTCGCGATGATAGATACCCTTACTGATAATGTACGAAAACAACGCCGCGCAGAGAATGACGGGACTGTACTAGTACTATTTGGAGTGTTCGTTGCCGCATTTTAGTATACCTTGAATTAGAATTTTTGGCATTTGCAGTGCTGCTTGACGAGCAAGACGCTGCCACGGTGGCGGAATGAATGGAGCGTGCCCCTTTTCGCCACCCAGGGACGAGGTCGTTTAGCGAAGACTGACATCCCAAAGTATATTCAAGGCGTCATTGGCGCGTGTCTGGGCTACCCTGAAGGATCTCTTTTTCCCTGCATTGTCGCATAGTTAAGGTTTACCTTGTGAAACCAGGAGAGCCGTTTAATAACAGTACTGAACACGAGGCGCGCCAGAAGCACGCACGACTTTGTTTGGGGTTAAGGGGGGTCTTGGCTTATCACGCTGGCAAAACCTCCGACGAGGACTCTGGCATGTTCATGTCCGATTACGCCCATCGGACGCCATGATAAAAAAAGACATACGTCGAACCACGTCCACATTTTTTTTTCGTTTATGTTACATTGTGGGTGTGTGGCACAAAGGAATGGAGATCAGTGGTCTACCGGATAACCGCTCCTGTCCGGTGTCACCTGGGCCAGATCGTCCGAGATGGCAATGAAAAGGACACCCAGGAATGCATGGCGCAATGCCACTCTGACTCGGCCGGGCATGTTCAAGTGGCAGTCGACGACGTGGCGCCTAAGCTCTCAAGTCATCCTGTAAAAACTGACTTTAATGTACACTTGTGACCTGGTTGCGACGGCCCGCCGCCATGTACGTACTTATGGGGGTTGAAAGGCGTCGCGTGGCGTTGTGATCGCGTTAGCTCGGATGCTATGATGCGACCCCCGTTCGTTGCGTTGGACGTGTCATTGTACGTGTTATCCGACACGTTTTTCGGGGAAGAGAGGCAGGGTCAAGGTGGATTGTCCCTGTCTTGACTCGTCCGATGGCTGTGACGGTCGTGCTCGGCGAATGTGATAAAGGACCCCCCGTTTGTGGCTTGTGGCATCATGCTCCGAGGTGGGTTCGGGGAAGACGTCGGGTGGATTGACGTTGACAGCGCTAGCCGAACATGCGCGCCGTCTATCTGGCGTGGATGACAGGATGAGGTATTCCCAAAAAGAGGTGCTACATTTCGGATGCCGCAATCGGCGGGGTGGGGGGGGGGGGGGGGGGGGGCGCCCCCCCCCCCCGGTGGGGGGTG
>JBBPQE010000357.1:0-24127 GCA_038092335.1 Boletus vinaceobasis | reverse complement strand
GTCGGGGAGGTTGCTGGACTACAAGTTTTATGTGTTTATAACTTTGTTACTTGTGTTCTGTATTGGTGTATCAATTGTAATCGACTTACAGCTGGCTACGGCCGATCAACTGTCGTTATCAGCCGCAAACTGATTTTATTGGTTAGCCGACCGGAGTTAAGCCAATATGATTGGCCCAGTTGCCACATGTGACCAAACTGCCGCTTAAGCTGATTGGAACCGAAATCGATCGTTAGCTAACCGAACTGTGGCAACACTAGGCTCGTCACTCTGACCCAACTGGACGTTGGGGAGGTCAAGATTCTGGTTCTTCGCACCTGCTCTCCCGTTTTTAAAGTATATATATTTTCTTACACCAGGAATGTTTACCTTTCAGGCCAAGGACATCCTATTACACTCACCCAGTTCATACCCTCGCATTCAGATTGCCGACATTGGTCCCGCCCGCAGAAGTGGTGCCGCCTCCCATCCCCCATTCAGAAGGTGGACTTGCGCTGGAAAAACAAACCCTTGGGTTACGTGTTGGCGGGATGACAGAAAATACGCACGAAATAGTAGCTATGATCATACCCTTTATGGCACCTGTTATGAACCTAAACTCAGGGAACGTAAGGTTTCAGGGAGTAACGCGGGACCTAAACCAAAAAGAGGAGGAGCTTCTAGAAAAGAGGTAAAAGCGGTAGTAATCTTGAGAACAATGAAGGATAACTCAAAGGAGTATACTGTAGCTTGCGATGGTACAAGATAGAGATCTTAGAGTTCTTCTGTACTTGGTTCGTACTAGGGCTTACTTTGCCTAGCAAGTATACAACAGAGAATACTGGACGACTAGAATCAAACTGGAGAGTTCGAGTCCAGAGGCCAGGATTTATATAGGGATGGTAAAGACTGTGCTAGGGCTAAGGGTAGGCCCTAAGGGCGTAGGGTATGACATCATAGGAGAGATAGCTGAGTAAGTAAGAATGGAATGATGTCATGGGTATGTGATAAGGGTCTGGACCAATGGTAATTAAGTGAGTGCGTTTACCGTGTGTTGGTCTAGAGTCAGAAGCCGGACCGTAAGGTCTAGGCAGAGATAAGGGATGAAATGAAGGTAAGGTTACCACGATCACGTGTGGGTCATTCCCAGGGTCACATGATGCGATAAGATAAGATAAAAGTGAAAAGGGATAAAGGTGTAGGGGCGTAAGGGGCGACCCCACCTTTAAGGGGGTACTAAGGCCAAAAAAGTAAGATAGTGTGTAAGATCACAACAGCACCGAACCCGAGCCCAAACCTCATGGTGTCCGTCTGTCTGGCATCGCGCGCAGCCTTGAGAAGTGCTTCGGGATGGAGTTCGTAGAGGAAATCGTTCGCAGTTCCCTGGAATCACCGTTAACGTATCAGTGTGCTTGCCCTCAAAGGGTACATCTCCCCAATGCAAGTATAGAAAAGATGCACCCTCATCATCGATGAAGCAATTGATCACTTCCTTCACCCTTCCCACAAAGACACTCGCATCATAACTCATCCTCTTTTCTTCCACTCCACCTGTGAGGTACCCCTTGAAGGTCTTTTGGGACGGTAGATAGTTCGCAAACAGGGGAGAGAGCAAGGGTTGTATTTGGGTGTTGGCCAGCTTGGCTTGATTGAAATCACACAGTCATTGACTTCTTAGTCGCTTGTTAGGTGTGATCTGTGACTCTGGCACCACCCTTGATAGTACGGATGTTCACAGAGATGATTGTGGAGTAGTAGCGGTACTATGTTCCCGTAAAATTCCTATTCTATATTATTAGTGCAGTGAGGCTACACATAATCAGAAAAACGTATGGTCGATGTCCACATACTTCATGTCGATCCAGTATGACATCTTGCATCGAATCACTGGATCAGTGCATCCCGTCGCTTGTACCCAAACCACAACACATCCACTCGGGAAACGGAATTGATAATCTGAGGAAAGCTCTGCCTGACTGTCGCTGATGTGGTCCACCGTGAGTATCATAACATAAGCATAGAGGGAGCGTGCGCACCGTTACATATACACCCCCAGTGGCAGGTAGAAATGTATCGTTCACTTGTTTCACCTAAATGGAAATGAGCTGTTATGACACGGTACTCAGTAATCAGAAGAGGCACACTGGGCCGGATTAGTTTGGATCTGCAGAGGCTTGTGCATTACCAGACGCATTTTTATTCGGATCGACGGGGTCAATAGGTCTGGCACGCAATTTATCACGATGCTGTCAGGTCTGATGAGTCTCTGCATACAAACTTGACAAACAACGAACCTTTGGTGTTCCGGTAGAAGTTCGCTGAGATCATACGATAAGCACACCACGAGGGATCAGCTACCAAGAAAGAGCACCCACCGAGTTAAGTTGGGCGGCAGCCATCTGTGAAGGACCCTGAGTTGTGGCATCCACTCTCACCGGTGAGTTGAAACGTGAACGACGATTGGTAGGCCAATGTGATTTTTTAGGAACTCGATTGAGTTCATGCAATTCTGGATCCTTGTGACTCTTCTTGGTCCATGTCGGGAGTAGCCTCTTGAGCATCGAACTTCCCTGAGATGATTTGGCAGTATCGACATTTTTGTTGTAAATTGAAGATTTGTGGTACGTCGAGGATAGATTACATAATCCCGAGCGCGCGTTATTGCAGACATTTTTCCCACTGTCGCACCTCAGTCCAGTACTCAATACTCGAGACTGAGGTGAGACAGTTTCATTTAGCTATACACCTTTTTCTTTTACTGATAGCTTCTAGTTTAACTCATCTGTTCATTAGGTTAGTTACCCTTTCTAGTCCAGTACTCAATACTTGAGACTGAGTTTAACTCGTCTGCTCGTTAGCCTATTTTCGTCACAGAACAACACTAACTCCTTCTGGATCTCTTACAAATATCAATTCTTTCCAAAACAGCCAAACATTGGGACACTTATTTGAGCCACTGTACTGTGCAATAAGAACTTTAAGTGTGATACAAGAGCAAGCATAAGCTTATATGATCCTTATTCTCCTTATTCTAAGTTACACTACAGACGAAGTTCTCAACCTAAATAAGTTGAATAAGCATGAATAAGCAGTACAATAAGTGTAATAAGCAACACTCTAATTTGCTGATGGACATGATCATGCTTTGGCAGGTTTCTGTCTCTCAATGCGAGAATCTTGATGGTATTCTTCCAGGAGCAGCTGCAGCTGTTGTATGCTTCGTACAATTCCTTTTCACCATGCTGATTGATTCGGTGTCTGACCAGAAGAACTACAAGACTCGCCGGAGCGGTTATCGCTGTACACTACTGATTTCCTTTTCCGTCTGACCACTGCCGCGCCTCAAATTTCTTGCATAATCTCATTATTTCTGCACAGCGCTGTAACGTACATGTCTGATAGCTCATCGTCTGCTCGTTCCCTGCGCTCCCAAGGTCATGTTGTACTCCCCCTCAAGACTGGCGGGCACTCTTAAAACTCGCAAGAAGGCAGGCTGATGTGTGAAAGTCGATTGGCTCAAGTGACCGTGGCGGCTCAAATGGCTGGGGGTATCGATCGCTGCCGTCTGAAAGAGATTGCGCAAGGCAAACCACGGGCTGGTTGCCAGACTAAAGCAAAGTGCTGTGCAATTTTCAAGTACCAAATTGAAACCGACAGATAAACAGCTCAGACTCTGCAAGCCCCAGGTAAAAAATCCCAGTCAATTCGTCTACTTATGCTTCAGGGAACGATCCTTCTTCTCGAATCAGCACCTTACCCCCATTCGGAGCGGAGTCAGGCAGATCGTAGTCAATCACACTTGTCAGAGAACGTGTCTGAACTGCTGGTCCGACGTTGTCTAGCGTGCAAACGCTGAATAAGACTTGTCTTCAATCGCAATTCGCTGGATGCTGCTCGCCATTGGTGCATGGGAGTGTCACCATACTCTGTGGCCATTGTTCCGACCCCCACCCCCGCTAGCCGAGCGATGGATCCGAGACCGGAATGAATATTCTACTGTACACCTCGTGAAACGACCCAGGGTACATGCTGCCAAGGTACAGTCAACGTAGTTCCAATCTCAGGCGACGTACGGTCGGACACGCAAGGGTAACTTGCATCCTACTTCGCCCGCAATCTTTGGTCGGAGAAGTACGCCTCTTCCAATTTCAACCTTGGAATCGGCATCACGCATCTCAAACACAAAGTTCTTGACGAGCACCGTCAACACCGCCTACCAAAAAGAAAAAAAAAAGAACGCCATAAGAATCAATGGGCCACACACACTGCCACCCACATACCTTGAGCTCCACCACCGCAAAGTTCTTGCCCAGGCACGTCCTCGGTCCATCCACGAAGGTGAGCAAGTGCCGATGTCCTTGAATTTCTTTAGCCTTGGCAGGTATACCATCCTGACCGTGGGCGTCTTCGAGCCATCGATCCGGCCGGAACATTTTGGCATCCTCACCCCATATCGCAGCGCAACGGTTAACGGATTCCATGGGAACAGTGATGTGCGTGTCTTTGGCAATCGTCAGGCTGTCGACGAGTTCGCCAGATTTCGTACGGATGGGTTCAGAGAGTGGGATGACATCATCTTCGGTGGCCTGTGGAGGTGCCATATCATCGTCAATCGTCGATAGCGTGGCACACACAGTACATGAGGAGGGAGGGAGGGAGATCAGTGCGGACGTACCACACGTGTAAGCACGGGGGAAGGCGTGTGGAGGCGCAGGGTCTCGTGGACGACGGCGTCGAGATACGGAAAACCGTGTGTAAGTTGATCGTACGTTGGGTCTCCCACATGCTCGACAAGCTCGTTTCGTAGCTTTGTTTGCACGTCCAAATCCCTCGACAGCTCGAGCAACGCCCACTAGGATCCGGTCAGCCGATGCGCCGAGAATGCATGGGTACGATTTACACTCAAGCTAACTGGAGTGAAGACACGTATGAATGAGGAAGCATTCAACAATATACAGTGAAAACACATACTAGAAGTCGTTTCATATCCTGCGAGGACTAACACTTTCATCTATAAAACCAACATTGCAGACAGACCTCAAGAACGCATGGAATCGGAATGATTTACCTGGGCCATCACTTCATATTTGGTCAACTGGAACTCCGAATCTTCATTCGCCCCTTTGACTATTTTGTGAGTCGAACAAGTCAGTGGTGCATGAAAGGGATCAATTGAAATGAACCTCGTACTGAGCAACCCAATGAGAGACTTCTCTTCCTTTCCCCCGACCACGCCCATCTCCAACTCTTTCCGCGTTCGGGCGAGCAACACATTCGAGATCTCTTCCATTGCGACGTTGAGCTTCCGGATCATCATTATGCGTGACGTAGGTATGTCCAAGAGGATCGGGAAGGCCTGCGTCAAGAGAATAAAACCTTTATTGAGGGTCGAGGACTCAGGGGATGCGGCGAACGTGTCAAAGACTTCGGTGACAGGTGCGTGTTTGCCTTCGAGCGCGCCAAAATCGTGAGAGAATCCTGCGAGGCCGATGGTATCGAGTCTGCCAATATAATTATGCATATATTGCAACAAGAGGGGAGCAGACCGTACGATATGTGATTCATCCTTCAACATGAGCAGGTCAGAGATTGGTTATCAAGGTACCAAGGCCGTTTCACGAAACGCACCAGTTTTGGACATCGACCACAGCGCCATCCCCACCGTTCGACTCGATGAGAACGTCCCAAGCCGCTTTCGCCTGTGAAGCGAGTTCACATTCACGTTAGACAGGGATCACCACCCACACCATGGCAATCCGACCTTGTATACTGAGTCGTAGAAAATCGGCGTCAATTGTCGAATGGCAGCGATGCTGAAAGCGGGGGTCAAAGACTTGCGTTGTCTGGCGAGATCAGTCGATGCTATTCCGGTAAGTAGTCAAACCATGGATATACCTCTTATGATTCTCCCCGTGGGCCCATAACACACCTTTCCCAAACTGAGTCCTAGCATCAGCCACACTGTACAACAACGCGACGGACATCATTAACCACGTACGTAATTCGCGAGTGTTTTTCTGAATGACGGGGTATGAATATATGTCCACGTGTCCTTGGCATAAAACTGGGCGAGCCCCTTGGGATCATACAAGACAATCCGCTTCTTCCCAAAAGTTGTTGGAATCACGTATGCTGGACCATATTCCTGCGCCCACGCTTCGTATACGGCTCCCGAGTCCTCTGCGTCTAGGATGCATTTGCCGACACCATAGAGGAAGCTTTCACTAGGAGGTCCTCGGAGCTGCGTGGTCCGGAGTCGCTGACGGGACGTGCGGACCCATCGAAGGAGGGTCCAGATGGTTGTGCAAGCGACGGCGGCATCGAACGCGTACCACTGATAGGGACGAAGGTGGATCAGAAGTGTGCCGAGGACCTCCGACGCTGTCCGAGTTGTTAATACATCAAGCAACATAGTGGCTCGACGATAGTAGGTTGAGTAGTTGAAAGAGAGGTGTGGCCCTTGCTGCGCCTTCTGAGCAATTTATATGCTTCTCCGCCCTGCATCCGCATGCTGCATCATCGGGCCTCGAATTTCCTTGGCAAGGTTAAGTACATACATGTTACTCACCGGCCCGGCAGTCCCGTCCAAGCTGGCGACTCTTTGTTGTCCTACATAACTTATACCTGGTCAGAAAGTCGACTTCGTGTCCTATTGGATACAATCCGGGGGATCGATATCCTTGAGGGAGATCAGTGCTTCAACGTTCCTACATCCCCATTGTCGCTCACAAGGAACGATGCATCAAAGAACTAGGTACTAGCAATCCTGACGGGCTGGTCCTGACCATCGGCTACCACTAGCCGTTCCGCTGATCAGTGACGCGAATAGTGTGTGAACCGTGATAGTCCGAGTGTTGTACTGACGGGGTCACAGGACGCCGAGTCGCCACTTGATCACGATCTCATCAAGGGTCAGACACCATATGGCACAATCAGAACTCGTGCCGAGGTAATACGCATCTACGAAGAAGGAAGGATATGAGGAGTGGAAAACGAGGGACTGATTAATCACGACTCACCTTTGTGATAAGTACCAACGATTCATCCGGCATGACCGTGACCCCTCCATCCCGGTCTCCAGGCAGTTCGGACTCGATACAAAGTACCTTGCCTACCATCGCAATGCATTCTATTTTCGTCGATCTATCACCTGTTGCTTTAGCAGTTTGCTTATCGCGGCACCTTGCGCATTGATGTAGCCCCAGTTTTTTTATGGCTTTGGCGGGTTTCATTGACATAGTGTGGGTAACAACGGGTAGCTTCACAACACTGATGCGGTCTCAGAGAAGGTGCAAACTTTGAAATTGAATCGCCGCTTACTATACTGTAATTGCAGTGTGACTCTGATATGAATTGTGTGAATGTCAACTGGCTCAAGTGACCGTGGTGGCTCAAGTGGTTGGGGATCACTGATGGGCTGGTCACCAGACTAAAGCAAAGTGCTGTACAATTTTCGGGTGCCAAATTGAAACTGACGGATAAACAGCTCAAACTGCACGAGTCCCAGGTAGAATCCCAGTCAATTCCTCTACTTATGCTCCAGGGAACGATCTTTCTTCTCGAATCAGCACTGCTGGTCCGACGTTGTTTAACGTGCAAACACTGAATAAGACTTGTCTTCAATCGCAATTCGCTTGGGGTGCCCACCATTGGTGCATGGGGATTAGCCTATCACCGTACTCTGGATGGTCGTCCTGCCACAAGAACCTGAGTGGCTATTGTTCCCACCCCACCTGGCGGCGGCTAGGAACGCGCGTCAACAGCGTCAAGCATTGTCACGTGATATCCCATGCAGGTGCGTTGATTAATCGTCTTGCCAATGTGAATAATGGTCCGACCCAGGATGATCGAAAGGACGAGACTAGACGGCTGTGGGCAAATCAAAGGGCTTGGAATCATACAGCAAACCACTGCTCGGGTGTTCATGTTTGTAGTTGCCACTGGACCCCGTTAACCGAGCAATGGATCCGAGACCGGAGTGGATATTCTACTGTACATCTCGTGAAACAAGCCTAGGCTAGCACCCGTTGCCCACGTAGCTCCAACCTCAGGCAACGTACGGTCGGACACGCAAGGGTAACTTGCATCCCACTTCGCCCGCAATCTTTGGTCGGGGAAGCACACCTCTTCCAATTTCAACCTTGGAATCGACATCACGCATCTCAAACACGAAGTTCTTGACGAGCACCGTCAACACCGCCTAACAAAAATAACCAAAAAAAGCCATAAGAATCAATGGGCCACCACCGCATTGCCACCCACTCACCTTGAGCTCAGTCACCGCGAAGTTCTTTCCCAAACATGTCCTTGGCCCATCCACGAAGGTGAGCAAGTGTCGATGACCTTGAACTTCTTTAGCCTTGGCGGGTATACCATTCTGACTATGGGCGTCTTCGAGCCATCGATTCGGCCGGAACGTTTTGGCGTCTTTACCCCATATTGCAGCAGACCGGTTAATGGATTCCATGGAAACAGTGATGAGCGTATCTTTGGCAATCGTCAGGCTGTCGACGAGTTCGCCAGATTTCGTGCGGATGGGTTCAGAGAGTGGGATGACATCATCTTCGGTGGCCTGTGGAGGTGCCATATCACAGTCAATCATCGATAGCGCGGCACACACAGTACATGAGGAGGGAGGGAGGGAGATCAGCGCGGACGTACGATACGTGTAAGCTGGGTGGCAGGTGTGTGGAGGCGGAGAGTCTCGTGGATGACAGCGTCGAGGTAGGGAAGTCCGTTTGTAAGCTGATCCTGTGTTGGGTCTCCCACATGCTCGACAAGCTCGCTTCGCAGCCTCGTTTGCACGTCCGGGTTCCTTGACAGCTCGAGCAACGCCCACTAGGAAACCGGTCAGCCGATGCACGGAGGATGCATGGGTAGGATTTACACTCAAGCTAACTAAAGTGAAGACACGTATGAATGAGGATGCGTTCAACAATATACAGTGGAAACACATACTAGAAGTCGTTTCATACCCTGCGAGGAGTAACACTTTCATCTATAAAACCGACGTTGAAGACGGACCTCGAGAACGCATGGAATCGGATTGAATTACCTGGGCCATCACTTCATCTCTCGTTAATTGGAACTCTGAATCTTCATTCGCCCCTTTAACTATTTTGCGAATCGAACAGGTCAGTGGTGCACGGAAAGAATGGATTGAAATAGACCTCGTACTGAGCAATCCAATGATAGACTTCTCTTCCTTCCCCCCGACCACACCCATCTCCAACTCTTTCCGCGTTCGGGCGAGCAACACATTCGAGATCTCTTCCATTGCGACGTTGAGCTTCCGGATCATCACTATGCGTGACGTAGGTATATTCAAGAGGATCGGGAAGGCCTGCGCCATGAGAACAAGACCTTTGTTGAGGGCCGTGGACCGAGGGGACGCAGCGAACGAGTCAAAGACTTCGGTGACATGCGTGCGCTTGCCTTCGAGTGCGCCAAAATTGTGAGAGAATCCTGCGAGGCCGATGGTATCGAGTCTGCCAATATAATCATGCATGTATTGCAACAAGAGGGGAGCAGACCGTACGATATGTGATTCATCCTTCAACATGAACAGGTCAGAGATAAGTGATCAAGGTACCAAGGCTGTTTCACAAAACACACCAGTTTTGGACATCGATCACAGCGCCATCCCCACCGTTCGACTCGATGAGGACGTTCCAAGCCGCTTTCGCCTGTGAAGCAAGTTCATATTCACGTGAGACAGGGATCACTACCCACACTATGGCAATCCGACCTTGTATGCGGAGTCGTAGAAAATTGGTGTCAACTGCCGAATGGCAGCGATGCTGAAAGCGGGCGTCAAAGATTTGCGTTGTCTGGCGAGATCAGTCGATGCTATTCCGGTAAGTAGTCAAACCATGGATATACCTCTTATGATTCTCCCCGTGGGCCCATAACACACCTTTCCCAAACTGAGTCCAAGCATCAGCCACACTGTACAACAACGCGAGGGACATCATCGATCACGTACGAATCTCTCGAGTGTTTTCCTGGCTGACGGGATATGAATATATGTCCACGTGTCCTTGGCATAAAAGTGGGCGAGCGCCTTGGGATCACACAAGACAATCCGTTTCTTCCCAAAAGTCGATGGAATCGCGTATACTGGACCATATTCCTGCGCCCACTCTTCGAATATGGCACCCTCGCCCTGTGCGTCGAGGGTGATTTTGCCGACGCCGTAGAGGAAACTCTCGCTAGGAGGTCCTCGGAGCTGCGTGGTCCGGAGCTGCTGGCGGGACGTGCGGACCCATCGAAAGAGGGTCCAGATCGTTGTGCAAGCGACGGCGGCATCGAACGCGTACCATTGATAAGGACGAAGGTGGGTCAGAACTGCGTCGAGGACCTCCGACGCCGTCCGAGTTGTGGATGATAATACATCAAGCGACATAGTGGCACAACGATAGTACGTTGAGTACGAGAACGAGAGGTGTGGCTACGCTTTGCGAGCAATTTATATGCCTTCTGCGCCCTGTATCCGCATGCGGCATCATTGTGCCCTGAATTTCCTCGGAAAGGTTGAGGAATATTGGGCACCGGTCCCGTCCGGACTCTTTGTTGTCCTGCATAACTTATACCTGGTCATGAAGTCCACTTCTTGTCCTGTTAGATAGAATCCGAGGGATCGTTATCCTTGAGGGAGATCAGCGCTTGAACGTTCCTATGTCCTCATTGTTGCTCATAAGGAACAGTTATGCGAATAGGGTGTGAACTATGAAAGTCCGAGTGTTGTATTGACGAGTTCACAGAACGCCGAGTCGCCGCCTCATCGCCGTCGAGCTGCGGTCTCATCAAGGGGCGGACACCACACAGCCCAATCAGAACTCGTGCTGGGGTAATACGCCGATCTACGAAGAAGGAAAAGAGGAGTTGACAACGATGGACTGATTAATCACGACTCACCTTTGTGATAAGTACCAACGATTCATCCGGCATGGCCCATCCATCCCGGTCCTCAGGCTGTTCGGACTCGATACAAAGTACCATGCCTTTCTCTTTTCGTCAATCTATCACCGAACAATGACCGACTCCTGCCACTTTAGTGATTGCTTATCGCGGCAGTTTGCGTATCGATGGAGCGCCGGTTTTTTTACAGGTTTGGCGCGTTTCATTGACATAATGGGGGCAACGAGTGCTTCGCAGCAATGATGGGTCTGGGAGAAGGTGCAAACTTTGAAATTGAATCACCGCTCGGCGCTCTCTACACACGAAATAAGTGGTCCCAGGTAAAAATCCCAGTCAATTCCTCCACTAGTACTTATGCTCCAGGGAACGATCTTTCTTCCCGAATCAGCACCTGACTCCCATTCAGAGTGAAGGTAGGAAGATCGTAGTCAATCACCTTTGTCAGAGAACGTGTTTCTCAAGAAGGCTCGTCGGGAACGATGTACACACTGCTGGTCCAACGTGTTTAGCGTGCAAACACAGAATGAGACTTGTCTTCAATCGCAATTCATTCGATGACCAGTCCTCACCATTTGTGCATGGGAGTGAGCCTATCACCATACTCTAGATGGTCGTCCTGCGAGAACAATGACCATTGTTCCCACCCACATCCGGCAGCGGAAAGTTCAATCTAGGAAAGCACGTCAATAGTGTTGGCCGTTGTGACAGTGACCCGTGTAGGTTGTGTTGATTGACCGTCTTGCAAACGTTAATAACAATCCGACCCAGATCGAAAGGATGAGACAAGGGAAGCATAGTTGAATGCGACGACCGTTGATCAGGATCAGGAAACAACTAAGGAAAGGCTCGAAATCATACAGTAAACCACTGTGCCCGAGTGGACTGTTGTAGTCAGCACGCCGGGGAGACGAGTAATACTGGGAAGTTCGGGAACCATCACCAAGGTGTGTTTGTAGTCACTTAGACCAATGTTTGTAAACGAATATTTACGTAAGTCCATAATTACTGAATAATTACTGAAAATCCAAGGTCGGTATGAGATATTCTACCGTACGTTTCGTGAAATAACCCCCAGTGCCTGCTGCCCATGTGGCTCCAACCTCAGGCAACGTACGGCCGGACACGCAAGGGTAACTTGCATCCCACTTCGCCGGCAATCTTTGGTCGCGGTAGCACACCTCTTCCAATTTCAACCTTGGAATCGACATCACGCATCTCAAACACGAAATTCTTGACAAGCACTGCCAACACCGCCTACGGAGAAGGAAACAAAAAGCCATAAGAATCTGAACCAATGGGCCACCAACATACGCACCTTGAATTCCGCCACCGCGAAATTCTTCCCCAAGCACGTCCTCGGCCCATCCATGAATGTGAGCAAGTGTCGATGACCTTGAATTTCCTTAGCCTTGGCAGGGATCCCATCTTGACCATGCGCGTCTTCGAGCCATCGACCCGGCCGGAACGTTTTGGCATCCTCACCCCAAAATGCGGCGGAGCGGTTCATGGATGCCATGGAAACAGTGACGAGGGCGCCTTGGGAAATCGTCAGATTGTCGACCAGTTCGCCGGATTTTGTGCGGATGGATTGAGAAAGCGGGATGACGTCATCTGCGATGGCCTGTGGAAGTGCGATGTCGTTGTCAATCATCGGTAGCGCGGTACTCGCGATACATGAGGAGGTGGGGGGGAGGGGACTCTGTCAGTGAGGACGTACAATACGTGTAAGCTCGACGACAGGCGGGTGCAGGCGGAGGATTTCGTGGACAACAGCATCGAGATAGGGAAGACCGTTTGTGAGTTGATCGTACGTTGGGTCTGCCCCATGCTCGATAAGCTCGTTTCGCAACTTTCTCTGCACATCCCTTGACAGCTCGAGCAACGCCCACTAGAAACCGGTCAGTCGATGCACGGAGAATCCATGGGTAGAATTTACACTCAGGCTGACTAGAGTGGAGCATGTATGAGTAAGGATGCATTCAAGAATATACACCGAAGACATATACTGGAAGTTGTTTCATATCCTGCGAGGAGCAACGCTTTCATCTATAAAGTAAACGTCAAAGAGGGCCTCCAGGACGTGTGCAACCAGATTCATTTACCTGCGCCATGACTTCATCCTTCGTCAAGGTCAAGTGAGACTCCGAATCTTCATTCGCCCCCTTGACTATGTGGCGAGTTGGCAGGTTAGTGATACATGCGCAAAGGATCATTTGGAAATAGACTACGTACTGAGCAACCCAATGATAGACTTCTCTTCCTTTCCCCCGACTACACCCATCTTTAACTCTTTCTGCGTTCGGGAGAGTAATGCATTCGAAATCTCTTCCATTGCAACGTTGAGCCTCTGGATGAACATTGTGCGTGACGTGGGTATCTCCAAGAGGATCGGGAAGGCCTGCGCCAAGAGAATAAGCCCTTTATTGAGGGCCGTGGGGCGAGGGGATGCGGCGAACGTGTCAAAGAATTCGGTGATATGCGTGCGCTTGCCTTCGAGTGCGCCAAAATTGTGAGAGAAACCTGCAAGACTGATGATATCGAGTCTGCCACATAGTAATTATGCATGTATCGCAAGACGAGGAGAGCAAACCGTACGATATGTGATTCATCCTGCAACATGAGCAAGTCAGTCATTCCTTATCAAGTTACGAAAGGCCCTTTGACAAGCGCACCAGTTTTGCACATCGATGACAGCGCTATTCCCACCGCTCGACTCGATGAGAACATCCCAAGCTCCTTTCGCCTGTGAAATGAGTCTACATTCACGTGAGACAAGAACCACTACCCACACTATACCAATCCGACCTTGTACACTGAGTCGTAGAAAATCGACGTCAGCTGTCGAATGGCAGCGATGCTGAAAGCAAATGTCAATGACTTGCGTTGTCTGGCGAGATCAGTCAATTTTCATTTTGCCGAAAATAAGTCAAACCACGGATATACCTCCTGTGATCGTCTCCATTGGCCCGTAACAGACCTTTCCCAAACTGGGTCCAAGCATTAGCCACACTGTACCACAATGCGAGGGTCATCATCGACCACGTACAAAATTCTCGAGTGTTTTCCTGATGAACGGGCTCTGAATATATATCCACGTGTCCTTGGCATAAAACTGGGCGAGCCCCTTGGGATCACACAAGACAATCCGCTTCTTCCCCAAAGTCGATGGAATCGCGTATACTGGACCATATTCCTGTGCTCAGCCTTCGTATACGGCTCCCGAGTCCTCTGCGTCGAGGATGCGCTTGCCGACACCATAGAGGAAGCCTTCGCTGAGAGGTCCTCCGAGCTGTGTAGAGCGATGCTGCTGACGCGATGTGCGGAGCCATCGAAGGAGGGTCCAGATCGCTGTGCAAGCGACGGCGGCATCGAGCGCATAACACTGGTAGGGACGAAGGTGGATCAGAAATCTGTCCAAGACTGACATAGTGTGTGGGTTGAAAGAGAAATGCGACGTGGTATCTAAAACGTCGTTACACCTCCTGAACTATTCACGTGCCTTCTACGCCCGGCATACCGACACGGGTTTGTAGTGGGAATACAGCAGCGACGTGAAAATCCAAGTGAAAATCTTCTAGCAACGGGCCGCCCACTGCATCAGCATGTCCCACAGATACATGATGACTCGGAGTGGCTGGGTGGGAGTCGGATTCAAGTTGTTATTCGTCACGTTGTCCATAGAGATTGGACCTACTTAGGAAGCCGACGTATCCTTTCAGCTTGACCAGGGGATCGTTGTGCTCGGTGGTGATCAGAACTCGAACGTACGTACCTCGCCATTATCGCAGTCACAAAAATTGCATGTGAGCCATAGTTGGATTTTCGGATTGCCAGCCTCACAGCCTCACATGGAGATCTGGTTCCACGAGAAACTAAACGACACGATAGGTCCGATACTATATACGCAGTCCAATCACGACTGATAATGCGTGTCTAGTTACGAGCGAGTAATGTAATGTACTGTCGAGAATCCAGAAATAAGGAAGCCTACGAATGAGAACAAAGACAGTGCGTGTATAGTGCATCCGAACCTGTTGCTTTAAACACTTTAATGCTATGCCCGAAGGAAATGTCTGTAAGAGATGTAGGCGAGGCGAGGAAAAAGTCCAACTGTTCTAAACACAGGCGCCTTGATCCATCCACGTGCCAGAAGTATCTCCGGGAGTGTTAGACTGGCTCCACTGTACCGCGGACCAAAGGTGGCCATTAAAGGTAGCTCGGTTACCGGTAGTATATGCGACGGTGCTCTGCCATGCAGGGACACCATTGCAATTCGCCTGATTGTTAACCGGCTGGGCACAAGTACCATCAGCAGTCCATTGATCAGGGTGCGCAAGTGGTGCATTGCCATAGGTCCATTGCCTGGCTGTGAACAATTGACCATTAAATATCACCAGATTACCTGCGGTATACTGTGAAGAAAATGAGCGCCGAATCCGGGGGAATGACACGAGGGCACCCACCGCGAAGGAAGCTTGCCACTGCTGCACGCCACTGCAGTCTGCGGTAGAGGGCCCCCGTCTGGTGACGCTCGTGGGGGTAGTCGTCGGCGGGGATGCAGTAGATATAGCGGCAGTGGTCGTGATCTTAGAGTCTGGGGGAGTAGGGAGAGTCGTCGAGGTTGTATCGCTGCGTGTCGGAGTCGCAGACCGAGTCGGCGTGCTGCTGGGGGACTGTGTGATGGTCACTGAGGTGGTGGTTGGTGAAGTGACAGTTGCTGTGGGAGTCAAAGTCGTACCACTGCCTTTCGGGGTCGTGTGCAGAGTAGGCGTGGTATCGGTGATCACTGAGGTAATGGTCGGTGAAGTGACAGTTGCTGAAGTAGTAATGCTAGTGCCGGTCACCGACGACGTCGACGGCGCAGTGGGCGACTGAAAGCTCGTCGTAGAAAGACCAGTGCCCTGCCCAGGTGCCGTAGGCTGAGGCGTAACATCCGTCTGCGCTCGCACCACATTCAGCTCAAGATCTCCAACAACGTAACACAGAGTCACTCACAACAGTACCACCCCGTTGGATGACAGCGCCGTTGGCGGCAGCGAGCGACGACAAGGCAGTCACAAGGACGAAAAGGGTGGAGGGAATCATGTGTAGTGCAAGGTACAAAATGATGGTAGAGTAGTATACCTGCTTCAATTTGTGCGAGGAAGAAGTATGCTGGGGGAAAAGTCAATGGTGATGAGTCCCCTAGCTGGATAACTCTCTCGTTCTTATGCTCATCACAAATGTATCAGCCACACCTGAGTGAACGGGATCGAGGCCACGCAGTGCCTTTACTCCAAATACCAGCACAGGTATCACCCTATTCAACGAGGTTGGCGCATAGATTACTTTGCTGAGTCAGAGTTCGAGATCAACCCCTGTCTTGAGGGAGGGGCCCATCCCACCATTCAAATATTCACGCGGAACATTGATCGGGGATTAAGGAACGGGCGCGGAACTCTAGTGTTCCGGGCCACAGGAGGCGGTGGCGGGCTAAAACGGATATTTGGACGAGTATACTCTCGCAAACGACGACGACGAGAACTGAATGGCAAACCCGAGCAGACGTACCGGCATGCATGCTGGCCAAATGGGTTCACCCCACGACCGATGGACGGATAAAACGTGCCTTCCAAGTTCCCCGACCTGACGCCGAGCATTCCGAAGGGGAATTCAAATCTGCCAAACCACTGAAACCATACGTCGATACATTTCTGGGAATTGACTGTTTTTGTCTTACCTGGATGTGTCGGTGGAATGAATCAGATTAGTTTCATCGGGGTAGAGAAGCTATCCAACCACTGTCCACGAAAATAGGTTCTGTGCGGAACGATCACGTGACAAACTCAATACGAGCACCCCTAGTACATACACAACCGCGGTGGGGATTCGCTCTCCCAGGGCCCTGTATCCAACACACGCAGCCAGGTCCTGCACTTCACCCTACAGGTAGCAACGAGTCTGGAAGAACGGACCTTGGAGTACAAGTTTACCCACGCCGCCCATCACCCAAGTTATGCACCTACCGGCATCACACGATCCTGACACAGCTAGGCAATTGGACTGGCGATTGATTGTGGGCTGCCAGGATTGATAGCAAGTAATAGTTGTGTAGTCTGGCACTGCCGCCCGCAGTCACCTGAAAAGCGAAAGAAATAACGTACTCAAAGCTCGACGACAATACCAGTATCGCCTGCCATCCCACGGTCATAAAGAAATCTTCAATTGTTGACTTACCGACCGCATATTTCGTTTTTGCTCAAGTGGCAGATTACTAGTAGGCTAGCCCAGTTCCGTACATGGTCTCAGAGATTGGCAGTCGTGTCGCTCTTGACAGAATTTCAGTGTACGACCTTCAAATCTGCAAAGTCTAGACAAGTAACGTTATTGCCTTACGAAAAATTTCAGCGCTAGCCACAGCATCCATGATGATCACGGTGAATGCCTGATATCGCACCGCACTTGCCATCAGAGCTAGTCCTGTTGGGGTCTGCGACGTATAAATGCAAGTGTGTTCTCATGATTCACAACGAATACACACCCTCACCTCCCCGAAATGCAGTGGACCATGCCAGAACTACCTGTATCCTTGCTTGTGACGTATATCTTTGCCGGCGTTGTCGCAGCTATCGTCGGGATTGTACAGTTGTCCAAGCGTCCTAATGTAAATCGCATTACATCTTCGTTTTGTACTGTTCTCATCCTTTCCGCCTCTTTTTGTTCAGCTGAAAGCATTTCCGACCGTTGGTTCGAGTGGTTGGCTTGGGTCATGGTGGGCTGGTATCAAGTACATGACCAACGCTGCAGACTTAATCAGAGAGGGATACACAAAGGTAAGCAACCCCATTCCGACTCGGTATTAGAACCAACCTCGATGGCTATTCCAGCACAAAGGTGCCCCGTTCAGGATTGCAACGCTTCGCCGATGGGTCGTCGTCGTGACTAGCCGTGGACACATAGAAGAAATACGAAACGCTCGTGACGACGAACTTTCGTTTACGGAGGCTACGGTTGAAGTGAGGAGGGTGTCTTTCTCAGTTCGTCATATGTGTTTCTTATGGACAGGACATTAATTCCGAATTCACGATGGGATCCGATATTCACAACAATCCCTACCAGATCACAGTGGTGCGCTCGCAATTCTCTCGTAACATCGGGGCCATGTATCCCGGGTTGTGGGATGAGATCGTCGCAGCGTTCGACGAGATTTTGGACCTCAAAGACAATGGTAAAATCTCTCCGGCCATCAAAAGTAACACGTCGCTCAAGTTGGATGACAGGGTGGAAAAGTGTTCCAGCATTGACCACTGTTCAACAAATTGTGTGCAGGGCTAGCAACAGATCATTCGTCGGTCTTCCGCTGTGTACGTATTCCCTTTCGCTGCTAGCTTGTGTTTACGAGCCTTGAATGCAGGTCGTAACTCAGATTTCGTGGCTCTCAACATCCAATTCACCATTGATGCCATCACAGGCGGTCTTGTCATCGGCCTTTTCCCGAAATTTTTGAAACCGTACGTCGTTGGCGATTGGCTGTCCACGGAGCTGTTTTCAAGTTCTTGACAGCCTAGCTGCCCGTTTTGTTACCACCGTCTCTAAGAACACTAGACGTGGTGTAAGCCACCTTCGTCCAATCATTGAGGAGCGACGGAAATACTTGAAGGAGTATGGGGAGAACTGGACCGAGAAACCCGTTGGTCGGTCTCATTTGCAGGTGTACCATGTTCATTATCTTTCTGTAGCACGACTTCCTATCATGGCTGATGGATGAAGGGGGTCCAGATGCCACTGTTGAAGCCTTGACGATTCGCGTGCTGGCAACCAATTTTGCTGCAATTCACGTGCGTGCCTGTCGTCATCTCCAGTCTGCGATGTTCACCTCATCCACTGCGTTACAGACATCATCCACGGTATGTGTGACTTCGTGGTTCGCCCTGGTCTTTTGGTCATGCTGAACCTCAGATTTTCACAATTGCACTCTACAACCTCGCAGCGAATCCTCGGTGTGTGTGGCCCCTCCGCGAAGAAGTCGATACTATCGTCGAGAAGGAGGGATGGTCGAAAGCATCCTTGGACAAGATGCGCAAGGTCGACAGTTTCCTTAAGGAAACTATGCGCATGGACAGCATCGACATTCGTCAGTCACTTTCCCTTCATTTGTTTTCGCACGCTATCATTTTTGTTTCTAGTGGGCTTGACGCGCAAAGCCAAAAAGGACTTTACGTTCTCCGACGGGACGTTCATCCCGAAAGGCACTCGGATCAATGCGGGTCTCATAGCGTTACATTTCGATGACACGCTGTACGAAAACCCGGAGGTGTTTGCTCCGTTCCGGTTTGCAGACACGGGCGAAGAGAATAAGAATGGCGGGAAGCTTCAGTTTGTCGCAACTTCTCCCGAGTACTTGTCATTCGGACACGGTAGACATGCATGGTATGCTCGTCTCTTACTAATCGCCATTCACACTCGTGTTAATCTTTTTCTGTCGCTAGCCCCGGTCGTTTCTTTGCTGCGGCTGCCCTCAAAACGATGCTGGCCCACATCGTCACGACGTATGATATCAAGCTAGAGGAGAATACGACTCGTCCACGCAGCTTGCGCATTGGGTCCTCGACCGCAGCTAACTCCACGGCAAAAGTGATGTTCAGAAAGCGGACCCGCCAGGACGGGAGCGGGCGTTGTTGATTTACAGGGGATATCTGATACCATTGGAAAATGAGGCATCCTGAGAAGCTGGAATTGATCTCACCAAAATGTGGGCAGCATTGAGCAACGACTTTTGTAGCCCGCTGGCATGAAACCAAAAACTCACCCAAAAATCTCGTCAACCCTATGCATTTTCAGTATGACATGATACGTTATATATACGAGTCAGAACATCCTGTACATGTGCCCCAAGCTGATACGTGCTGCCCACGCGACTCCAACCTCAGGCAACATACGACCGGACGCGCACGGGTAACTCGGATCCCGATTCACCCACAATCGTGGGTCGTGGAAGCAAACCGCTTCCGATTCCGATCTTGGAATGGACACCGTCACGCAGCTCAAAGACAAAGTTTTTGATGAGCACCATCAACACCGCCTGCCCAGAAAGCAGGAAAAAAAAGCCGTAAGAATCAATATGAGTCACCAACATCCTGCACTCGCGCACCTTGATCTCCATCACCGCGAAAGTCTTCCCCAAACATATCCTCGGCCCATCCATGAATGTGAGCAAGTGCCGATGACCCTGAATTTCTTTAGCCTTGGCAGGTATACCATCCTGACCGCCCACGTCCTCGAGCCATCGACTCGGTCGGAATGTTTTGGCATCCTCCCCCCAAAACGCGGCAGAACGATTCATGTATTCTGTCGAAACAGTGATGAGGGTGTCTTTGGCGATCGTCAAGCTGTCGACCAGTGCGCCGGACTTCGTGCGGATGGGTTCAGAGAGCGGGATGACGTCCGCTTCCGTAGCCTGTGGAGATTCCATATTATTGTCAATCGTCGACAGCGCGGTATACACGATGGATCAAGGGGAGAGAGGGAGAGAGGTCAGTGCGGACGTACGATACGCGTGCGTTCGACGATAGGCGAGTGGACACGAAGGATCTCGTGGACGACGGCATCAAGAAAGGGAAGTCCAGTTGTAAGTTGATCGTACGTTGGGTCTACCCCATGCTCGACAAGCTCGTTTCGCAGCTTTGTTTGCACGTCCGGGTTCCTTGAGAGCTCGAGCAACGCCCACTAGGAAATCAGTCAGTGATGCACGGTGAATGGTGTGCAACCAGGTTCATTACCTGCACAATGACTTCATCTTTCGTCAGGTGGTACTCCGAATCTTCATTCGCCCCTTTGACTATTTTGCGAGATCTCTCTTCCTTTCCCCCGACCACACCCATCTCCAACTCTTTCCGTGTTCGGGAGAACAATACATTTGAGAGCGAACCTACACCTATGAACCAACTGCCCGTTGCCAAAGATCTGGGAGCTCCTTGGAGTCTAAGACGAGTCAACGTATCGAAGGATGAGAAGCTGATTTACGTCTGTAAGCTTTTCCCAGAGACATGGCGTGACGTCGAGCTGTATCTCACTGACGGTGCAAAGATGACAACGATCCACAAGTTGACCATCATCATATGTTACCCAGGTACCTACTACCTATGTATAGCCGTGCACAACCTACAACTAGATGCAAACCAAAGACGATCTACTGCTACGAATAGTCCCTAGAGCTGATCCAAAAGCATTCCAACACATCTCCACTATCCAGATCCCGTCAGCAAGGCAGCTCGTCCTGCGAGGCGCCCTACTTGTCATCTACTGCTCCAGCTGGAAAAACACGATTGAATCTTCGTGTTGTTCCCAGTACCTGCCCCCGCACACTGCCTGTGGTTCGGAACCAAGCCGTCGCGCTGCCGATGCCACGATAAGGTGGATAGGATCCGACGCATCAAACGTCCTGATTGCCGTACGAGGCACTACCAAGCACCTCAATTGGCCATCGTACGGAACGTTCTGCGAAAATGTTGAATCCTGTCTTTTCTCCCCTGTGTCGGATCGGTGAACATGATAAAGGGCGAATAAGACTGCCCCGAAGGTCATGAACGCAGCTAGGGTAATCGGAACGAGAGAATAGACCTGTCCTTTGTTATCGAAGGACCATCCCATAGTAGAAATGTTCTGCACCCCGCTCATGGATATTTGCATTGAGGTAACATTTTGCGGATATGCCGTGTACCCAGAACGGAGCGCCTTTATGCAGTACATGTCAGGACTGAGTCAGGACGGGCATTTGAATGCAGAGCGAAACTACACTGACAGTTCCCATGACTTCAATTACACCCTTCCAATACTCCTGCTAGAGCAATCTCGGCCAACGTTTCACGACCATGCTCCCAGAGTAACGCTTACCAGGAAGGTCTGGTAACTCCAGACCGGAGCCTCAGAGAAGGTAATCGATCCAGAAGTCAACGATGACAGCATGTTTCCCAGGTCATTCATCCTAGGGGTCTGAAATTCCCAAGTTTGCAGCTGGATGAAAAGTGCCATCCAAAAGTTTAGATTGTATTGGTACGGTATCGCTGTTGTATTTTGAGGTAGTGAGCTAACGAGTTGATCGGCATACATCACGGACGACTGGGTAAGGAGAAGCACTATCTCGCATACTGTTGGAGGTAGTGAAGCGTACTTTCCGACTCCAACGTGGTAGACAACTAGCAAAAACTTTCAACGAACCCACCATAGCGACGAAGATATCCGGCTCACCAATCTTTTGGGTGTTCGGTGCATCCTGCCACGTATAGGGGCAGACGACCGACGCAAGATAGTTGCTGTTATTAAAATTCACTGCTGCGATCGAACCAACCATCCCAGTTCCGCTTATATCTGTGCGCTGGCTTCGTCAGTAGCTCTTTCTATCTGACGAATATTTCATACTCTGATTGCAGCTCATGCGAGGCAAAGTGGTATTGACGAGTGGAAAGACACCATTGACATAACCATCCATCTCAAACGTTGCATTTACAGAGATCGCCTGCACTTCGATCGAGTACCAATCAGCGGGATTCGTGTAATTTGAACAGGTGACATTTGCTGTCAGGCCTTGCTGGGTGATATTGTAGGTGGAAGATAATCCACTGAGACCGGAACCAGGTTTCAAAGTTGTTGGAACAGGTCCACCACCGAAAGAGGCGGGAGTCACGGATGCTGATGTCGAGGTGGTGTTTGAGGTGCTACCATATCCATATCCTGTCACTGCTGACAGAATCCCTCCTGAACGCAATATTTACCACCTGCCGGACTTCGAGACTGGCTCTAAGCACGTACCAGTAGATACAGTGTATGTCACATTATTAAAGCTGAAGATGTTTTGTTGTCCGTATGCGTATGCAGCCGATTTGGTAGAACCAGCGGTGAAGCCAAAGGAAGCAAGGGAATTAGACGAATCTAATGTGTGTGGATCAGATGCTCCATCTCCGAGCAGGGTGGAAATGGACTACTCGGTGGCGTGAATATCGTCCCATTGGAAAAACCAAGGGTATTATTCATATCTAGACCAAGGACTGTGTCGAATTCCGGATTACCAAGATCCAGTTCATCGCCATTCACGGATACCGGCACATTGACTTGGACAGGGCTGAGGAACGTGGTCCACCTATAAAAAATTCGATAGGCATCGTTGAACGCGGCAATAGTCCGTGCTCAAGTTGAACGTACGCAGAATTCACCAAACCAAATACCGTAGCAATGATCAAGGTTCCAAGTCTCCAACCGAGGTATCTGGGTCTGCGCCCGAAAATGAACGAAGCATTCGCTGCTGCAACACCTATGCCGAGGTTGGCTAATGATATAGATCTCCGTGCACCGATGTACTGCCTCAGGGCATGTTTAGCTGCTCTTGTAAAGCAACTATATATACGAACAGTGAGTAGTAGTATTGACGTGGATTAATGATTGAATGATCCCTACCTCAGTGTCATGGAACTTACGATTGTTGCAATAATGGTGACAACGAAAGTTGTTTCTGTGGGATTATGGTACACCCATACTGCTGTGGTATCTGGTAGGGGAAGGGTGTGTTTGATCCTGACTACGATATAGAATGCCCATGCGATACTCAAGATAAATAGTTGGGTGACTGCAATGCCTGAAAGGTCTTGCTTGGGCTCGAGTTCCATGGAGTCAGCACGATTAGTTGGGGGGTGAGAGTGGAGGGGAGGCACCGGTTCTAAGTACTTATTGCATACTGCACGCGTTCGCTGCCAGGAGCGCAACTTGAAAGGCGTGCTGCAGCAACGTACTCGGTTAAGTCCACGTTTGGTTAGACTGTTCACTTTGCGTTCGTGCATTCTACGAGGATGACGTGATTTACAGCTACTCCCTGCCCGAATTAGGTTTTCAGTAAAATAACGTTTGACGAAAAATGTCAGACTCCTACAAGCAGGTCGCCGTCCGTGTACGATGTGAATAACTATGGCCGGGCATCTGCAAGTCGGCCATGGCCCATGGGTGAGCTGGGTCCTAGGACTGCAGTTTCAATGAGACACCCAGGTCAGGGTTCATGCTGTAAGACACTTTTTGGGATCGGCTATATACTCATCAACCAATGAGAGGGCTCACAGAGGGATGCTTGCAAAGGATTCATCTGCAGAGCAGACAAGTAACGTTATCGCTTCACGACCGTTGAACAAATCCTTCGCAGTAGCGAGCTCTCTTTGAGCCCCTTCATTGGCTGATGCAGCACCTAGCCGATCCCAAAAAGTGTCTT
>JBBPQE010000356.1:0-24254 GCA_038092335.1 Boletus vinaceobasis | reverse complement strand
CGCTCACACTGCTCGGTCCCTTCGTATCCATCGAGGTTGGCCACACTCACACTGCTTGGTCCCTTCGTATTCATCGAGGTATGTAACCCCCACCCTGTTCGGTCTTGTCGTATCCATTGAGGTCGGCCACGCTCACACTGCTTGGTCCCTTCGTATTCATCGAGGTATGTAACCCCCACCCCATTCGGTCTTGTCATATCCATCGAGGTCAGCCACGCTCACACTGCTCGGTCCCTTCGTATTCATTGAGGTATGTAACCCCCACCCTGTTCAGTCCCGTTGTATCCATTGAGGTCGGCCACGCTCACACTGCTCGGTCCCTTCATCAGGGGAACTGTGATGGAAAGATAATCCTTGATAATCCTTGAAGGCGAAGGATAATCCATTATAATCTTTATAAAAACCTCCTTCAAGGATTATCTAGGATTATCTTTCCATCACAGTTTCCCTGATGTTCATCTCCATTGAGGTATGTAACCCCCATCCTGTTCGGTCCTGTCGTATCCATCAAAGTCGGCCACACTCACCCTGCTCGGTCCCTTCGTATTCACTGAGGTATGTAACCCCCACCCTGTTCAGTCCCCCCATATCCATCAAGCTCGGCCACACTCACACTGCTCAGTCCTCTCGTATCCATCGACCTCAGTCTGACTCACCCCACTTGGGGCCCTTTCATATCTGTCAATTCCTATTCTATTCACCCTTTCCAGGGCCTTCCGTATCCTATGCATGTATATATCACTCGGGCCCAACCGTGTCTCATGCATCTTATATACCTCGGGCCCGCCTAGGTATCATCCGTGTACGTCAGGTCTTTTGCAAGCAGGCTCACCGTATGCTATGGGTGAATTTGACCACATGGGCTCCGTTCACACACTCATTACCGTATGTCTTTCTTTTCCTTTCCGCTCTATGCTTCTCTTCCATTCTGCCACACCATGTGTGTGCAGCACATATTTAATCTCCGTTTACAATATGTCCACATGTAGTAGTGTATAGCTTGGTCTTTCCCTTGAGATAAAGTCCCCTTCCATAAAGTCCTCTCCCTAGTCTCTAGTGATAAGCCTAGGATCCCTTTGCTAAAGGATCTTCAAGGTTGTTTCATTAGAACTAAACTCTTACATCCTACCCTTACCACTAGACTCAAAGCCGACTTCGCAAAAAGACAAGTGCATCGTCAAAGCCAAGAAACGTTTCACTTGGGCTAAAGACTTGCCCAGTGTCGTTTGTTCCTAACCGTACCACCTCGCCTACGCTAACAGCTCTTGATTGTGCTTACATGCGCATCGGTGAGCTTAGAGAAAGACTTGAGCATTTCCACACCAACCTCAGACATAGCAACGAGGAGTTCCTAAGAGCGGAATCCTTGGAACTTAGGTATCTGAGTGAACCCCCAGCAAGAACCCCGTCTCCTTTCAATCAAGCTTTAGGGGTCATTAACCACAAGTTATTCCCCTTCGACCTTTATGGCGAATATCCGCCAAATGTTTACCTACCTCTCGTTGAAAGAGGAACCTTGTTTGAGATAGACCAGGCATCTGCTCTTTTGGATTACAAGACTGAGATTGACGAGGCAGAGTTCGACCCCAACAATCTTCTGCCTGCACCACCAGTAAACAAGGTTGCTGTAGAAGAACCGCCCGCAGCACCTGTACGGGAGTTATCGCCATACGTTGGCACAGATTATTCTAGGGTCATTGAGGAAGGACACATTCCCCTCCTTAACCTTAAAAGGAAATGAACAGTAGAAGTAGTTATACCGGTCAAAAGAATAAAAGTTGAAGAGAGAAAGAGGATCGTCCGTCTAAAGCCAACAGACGACGAAAGGATTACAACAAAGGTCTTACGCCTATGTCACACACTTTGCATCCCTAAAAGCTTCAGGGATTAATCTACAAATATATCTTTACTTTTCCAAAACCCTCTCTTTCTCGAAATGTCTCAAGCTCTTGTCAACGTTCTCGGGCCTGAAAACATGGCCTCGACTGAACAACAAAACCAAGCAATCATTGATGAGTTTCTCTCGATTATGAACACGTCTAAGAGATACAGTAATTTACTCATCGATATGCAAAGAAGAATGGACAATCAGCAAACACAGCTGAATGAGATAGCTGCAGGCATAGCAGCATTACGGGAACAAGCCCCACGCCCACCACCAGCAGCACCGGCTGCTCTACCACCGGTACAAGCACAAAGGGGAGGCTTCTCCCGAAAGATTGAAGTATTTGCCGACCCTGGCACCTACGATGGTAGCAAGGGAAAGTTCGAGGAATGGTGGATGAAGATCAAAACATGGCTCAATATTAACTGAGCGCACATTCAACCTGGCTCCTATGATGCTGTGGTAGCAATTTTGTCCCATCTTGAAGGCAAAAACGCAGGGCACTTTGCCCAAACCCGTCTCGCCAAACCACTCTACACATGGGACGAGATGGTAATGGAGATAGAAAGTCTCTTTCGGTCTACCAACCAAAGAGATTGGGCTACAAGAGAGCTCACAAATTTAAAACAAGAGTCGACGCCAATCGACGACTTTTTAGTCAAATGGCAAGAGCTCTACCTCCAGGCGAGGGTAGATGCGACACACGCTATATCGCTTCTTGAAAAGAACGTTGAATCGGAGATAATCTGAAAGATATTTGAAACTGGCAAGCGTACCGATAACATTGCTGCCTACATGCAAGAAATCTGGGGCGTCGGCAACAACATGCAGGCGTTTCATTACATTCATGGCTACCAGAAGCTGTTATATTCTGGAAAACAAAAGGAGAAAAATCCAAACGCGATGGACATCTCCAACGTTAGCACTGGGAAGTGCTACAATTGTGGTGAGTCTGGCCACGTAGTCAAGGACTGCAAAAAGACAAAAGTGCAGTGTCCCGACTGCAAATGGCTCGGGGGAACTCACAAGTTCTCCTGTGAAAAGGGCAAATGAGCGGCCCAAAAAGCTCGTAAGGCCAAGAAGAAGGCCGCCAAGGAAGAGTCTCTGGACTCAGATTCAGACTCCAACAATGGAGCACCCTCCTGGGAAGAGGACAAAAGCACCACAAATTGGGTCAAAGCGACCAAAGGCATGAGCTTCAAAGAGGCTCAAGCGTTCTTTGCCGATGCATCAAAGGGCAAAAAGGGAAAAGGTTGTGCCTGAGATCCGATCTGGGTGGATCAAAGGCAGAAAAAGTAGAAAAATCCAAAAATAGGTTTGATAACTTAACCGTGGAGGATACTAACTCTGACAGTTCCATGGACTATTTACCTCATACATTAGAGGCGTCTCCTAGAGAGCGCGGCAGGGACGTCAAACCTGTGCTTAATTCCTCCAACAAAAAAGAAAAAGAGATTGAAATCCCAGATGATATCTATGTCCGCAATGTGAAGACGAGTAATGAAATTCTTGTTCCTCTTTACGTTGCTTCACAAGACACTCCGAACGACTTTGCAAAGACAGAAGCATTGCTTGATTCAGGAGCTAATACGATATTTATTGATAAAACATGGGTGAAGAAAGCCAAACTTCCCCTAAGAAAACTACGTAACCCGATTGCTGTGTTTAATGTTGACGGCACAAAAAACTCCGCTGGTCACATCACACATGTGGCCAATATTGTTATTGACTTTAAGGGTCACAAGGAACGTGTTACTGCTGAGGTTACAGATCTCGGACAGAATTCCCTGATCCTCGGCTACACATGGCTCAAACGCCATAATCTGGAGATAGATTGGACGACAGGCTCAGTAAAGCTTAACCAATGCCCACGACATTGTCACATGCTTCAGGACAAGTCCGTCTTTCTTCGCATGGTGGAAAAATAAGAGCTAGACCTGCAATACAAAACACAAGCAACACTTGAGAGATTAGAGATCTCCACCGCTGAGAAAAACAACGTAAAAGAAGAAAAGAAGCTGACGGAAGCCGAAATGGTTCCAAAAGCATATCACGATTATCTAAAAGTATTTCCAAAGGAGAGAGCGAATGAATGCAGATTTGTAAGCCCTGGGACCATGTGATCGATATGAAAGAGTCATTCGTGCTGAAGAAAGGCCGTTTGATACCGTTTAACCCCACGGAGCAAGAAGAAGTAACGGTGTTCATAAATGATCAGCTCAAAAAGGGGTATATTAGACCCTCCAAATCTCCACAAACGTCACCCGTGTTCTTCGTGCTAAAGAAAGATGGCAAGAAGCGGATGGTCCAAGACTACCGCTATCTAAATGAACACACAGTCAAAAATAATTATCCGCTGCCATTGATTGGTCAGCTTGTCGATAAGCTCAAAGGAGCTAAATTATTTATGAAGATGGATCTTCGATGGGGATACAATAATGTCCGGATAAAGGAAGGTGACGAATGGAAAGCCGCTTTCATCTGCTTCCGTGGCACATATGAACCCCTCGTAATGTATTTCGGGCTGTGCAACAGTCCCAGCACATTCCAGGTGATGATGAATGAAATCTTCACAGACATGGACAACATGGTTGTCGTCTACATCGATGACCTAATGATATTCACAAAAACGGATAATCAGGAAGAACATGACAAGGTCGTACATGAAGTTCTGCAATGTCTTGAAGAAAATGATCTTTTTGTGAAGCCAGAAAAATGTACATTCAGTAAGATGGAAGTCGATTTCCTCGGAATGATTGTGGGAAAAGATGGTATCCGCATGGATGATTCTAAAGTCTCCGCTATTCTGGAATGGCCCGCTCCCATGAGTGTTAAAGGGGTTAGAAGTTTCCTCGGCCTTGCCAATTTTTATAGGAGATTCATCAAGGACTACACGCAAGTCGCACATCCGCTAAATGACTTATTGAAGAAAGACGTCAAGTTCGAATGGACAGATGATCAACAATGCTCATTTGACACGTTAAAAGAAAAATTTACCACAGCACCAGTTCTGGCATAACCAACAATCATTGCCAATTCCGTTTAGAAACGGATGCGTCTGATTATGCAACTGGAGCAGTGCTTTCACTATTTAAAGACGATAAATGGCACCCCATTGCCTTTTCTTCGCACTCAATGTTGCCGGAAGAACATAACTATCCAATTGCCAACAAAGAGATGCTGTCTATTATTTGCGCTTTAGAAATATGGCACCATTATCTAGAAGGAGTGAAGTTCCAATTTGAAATATGGAATGACCACGCAAACCTTCAATATTTTATGAAGAGTCAAGATCTGAATCGACGCCAAGCGTGTTGGTATCAATGGCTCACACGCTTTAATTATGCGTTTGTCTACAAAGCAGGTGCTACTAACGTAAAAGCCAACGCACTTAGCTGTTGCGAAGACCATGCCCAAGGAGTCGATGATGACAACAAGGGTATTATTATGATACTGCCAGAGCGAGTACGAACCCAGGCCAGGGTTGAAATTCACAATGAAGGCAAACAAATTCTAAAACTCATCAAAGCTAAAACGATGCTGCTTAAAGAGAGCAAGGTCACCGCACTATGTAAAGAGCACAACATGTACCGTGTGGAAGAAATGCTATATTGGGAAGACAAAGTATACATCCCTGACGAAGATGACATAAAAATGAAAATACTAAAGCTCTGCCACGACTCACCCGTCGCTGGTTATCCAGGTCTTGTAAAGACACTTGATCTGATAGAAAAAAGTTATTGGTGAAATGACCTTGAAGTCCTTAAGCTTTTAGGACCTAGGCTATCACTGAACTCAGGAGAAGAGGGGATATGATCTCAAGGGAAAGACCAAGAGAACCAAACTGGAGGACGTCCAGTGGGCTCCTTGGTGTTTATATACTGTGGCATAATGCGCACAGACCAAGCTGTACACTACTTACATGTGGACATATGGAAACGGTAATTAAATACATGCTGCACACACATGGTGTGGCAGAATGGAAGAGAAGCATAGCACGGTGATTACCGTGGGAAAGAAATGGAAGCATAAAGCGGAGATTAAAAGAGAAGACATATGGTAATGAACGTGTGAACGAGATTGGATCTCATGAGAAATGAATGTAACTATAAGCGTCTGTGAGCGCGAGAGAAGAAGAAAGGAAAGTTACAAGTCCAGCATATGTTGTGAGATTAGATAAACGCGTGGCTTGATAAGATTAGATAAGATAAGATCAAAGAAAAAGATGGAAAGACAAATTGTCACTTCGTTACAGGGCTCATAACCTGTAGAAATGTAGTAGTCACTAAAGAAAAGTAACTACAGTATGAAGTGTCTAAGTATGGTGCTTACATAAGCTACCAAAAGCATACTAAATATTCCAACACCAAATGCAAGTCAATAACTTGTCCATCTGATGTCATGTTTTTCACATTTTATAGGAGATTTACTCAGGAACACAGATACCTTAATTTGTCCCTCCAGTGATGATGTCATCAATCTGTCTGCTTCTAACCCACTTATATAATCACTTAGACAGTCTGCAGAGCATCCACTAACCATCTGCAAAGAATCTATCAACCATCTGGAAACCCTCTGAAGACCCTCTGGAGAACCTCTGAAGAATCTCTGGAAACCTTCTGGAGAACATCTGAAAAGCACCAGCTAGCCCCTCTGCAGCTCATTAAAAAATATGATAAATGTATATACTTCTGAAGAACTTCTGAAAAGCATCAGCTACCCTCTGGATAAGCTAAGAATAAGTCAGAAAGGCTCTAAAATATGTTAGAATAACATTAGAACAAATGGAGAAACATTTGGAAATACATCAGGAAATAGTTGAAATTCAGCTGAGGATGGAGGACCTAAAAGGTCAATTTCACCCTGCCAAAAACCCCCCCCTTAGAGGTCAACCATTCATCAAAAAACTGCTGCCTAAGATGAAAGGCTCCCTGGACTTCAATGGTGTCAATCCATCCACTTTTCATTGAGTTAGAAAAATGATGTGACAAGAGGCAAAATCACAGTGGTGACCAAGTTGCCAGGAGTTGCTGTGTTAGAGTGTGAACCAGCAAGACCAAGTTGCCCTGGTTTGATACTGCACATTTGGAAAGTAGTCAGCCCTGCTAACATTCCTTATGCCCATAGAAACATGTTATAGTAGTTACTTAATGACAACATAAATGATCAACAATGTGAATTGTAAATGTCCTGACAATGACTTGAGCATACACTACACTTCAGCAGAGCTGACCAATGGCAGAGTGTTAACACAGCTGGCAGTGACACAGCATTATGTTCTCGTGACATTCTGTGACTGGCTAAGTATGTGGGTGGCAGATACACCTATGTCAAGATAAACCGGGAACTTTGACCGAGGCACCAAAATGTCATGTAAAATACATCAATGATTACTCCTCTCCGAGTCGAAAAACGCAACTAGCTGTCCAACAGGGACCTTCTTCCCCGGACCTACCAGTGGCTTATTGTCCTTGCTCTTCTCGGGCTTGAACTGCCGTCGCAAGACTAACGGATCGACGAACCGACTAGATTGATGATGCTGGTCCCCGCCGACTTTGTTGTCCGTCCGAAAGTCCGTGGATTGCGACCTCAGACGGTGTTTCGACAGAGCAGCCTGATTGCTCTGCAAAGACGGCACACCATACGTCGACTGTGCTCTCGCCCTCGGACTCGACGTCGTCGAGGCAGCCTTCCCAGGGTGCCAGTCTTCTGTCCCCGCGAGCTTCGCCGCAGCCATTGCACGCGCGGCACCCTTTTTGCCAACCGTCTCATCGCCGCCGTGCTCGTCGTCGTCGTCGTCTTCGCTGCTCTCCGTCGTAGCTGAGAAATAGGCAGTACCCATCAGCGCTTTTGCTCGCTCCCGTTCGTATTCGGCCTCCACTTCTGGCGGGGCGACGATGGGACCACCTAGTGCGACCGTGTAGCGTTTCCGCCCGCCGGAGAGCGGCGTTGGACTAACACTGCCTCGCCTGGCGCTTGGAATGCCTGGAGGTGGAAGACCACTCGGAATAGGTGATATCATGCGCGTAGGCGGCGACGTGGGTGCAGAAAATTCGAGGGGAGAGGATATTGAAGGGAGGCCGGAGATGGCCATAGATGTTGGTCTTGAAGCTGGCGGAGGAGAGCTGGCAGGGGTGTGCGTTGGGGACATAATGTCACTGGGGCTAGTGTAATCTCCTGTGGGGTATGGAAGGCGTGTGCCTGCTCTGGATGGGGTCTTTGATGGCCCTATGCGGGAAAGAGGGGGGCTTGTGGACTCGCGGGCTGTGAGTGAGGGGGCGCGGCGAGGCGTTGAGAGAATGCCCATGGCCAGTGTGCTTATTCCACTGCCCAGAGGGCTAGAGGAGACTGAACTGAACGAAGACTCGTGTGTGCTCACGATCATTGACTCAGTTGGAGGGGCTGAATGCAGCTCTGGCGACTCGTGAACCGCGGTGTTGGTGGACAAGACGGCAGGAGACGTCGCAAAACGTGCCATTTCTCGTCCGAGCTCGGTGATGCGCCCTTGGAGCTCAGTGATATCATCTCTGATCGCCCCAAGGTCTGTTTCTGTCGGGTGTGTGACTTGCACTGGTTCATTCACCTTCTCTTGTTCTTTTTCTTTGGTACGCTCGTTTTCCTTGTCGACGAGCCAGCGCTCGACATCTCCCATGCGCTCCTCGAGGGCGCGCACATGGGACACGGTCCAGCGTTCGAGTTTTTCAAAGCGTTTAGCTACAACCAACAGCGTTCCTGGGACATCCAGAGTCCCCGAGGGGGTAAATGACGCATACATGGGAGGCTGTTCACGTGCGGGGGATCCACCTGGTGATGTACCTCGCTGGAGCGAGATCGGGGAGAGATTAATGGGTTGTGGCGCCAGAGCAGGTGACAACCTAACCGGTGTCTTGTTGGGGGTAGGCGATACAGGAGAGGAAGATGCTCGGGGAGCAGAGCCACTGGGGGGGATATTGAGACTGAGGTAGGAAGAGTCTGTGTACTTATTCGAAGCAGACGCAAGCCGATCCTTGTCGTTGCCTTGGGAGTTTCTCTTTTCATTTGAACGTGTCCTAGCTTCCTGGATCACCTGCTGGGCGGGTGTGAGAGGTTCCTTATCTTTGGTGGGGGTGAGCCTCGACTTTGTAGCTTGCCACCAGCCCGTGACGCCATCCTTGGCGGACGAGGCAGGCGAGGGCGGGTTGGGCAAAGTCTGGGATCTACCACGTGGGGGAGGTAATGAGCTGGGAGACCCAGAATTCATCATGGCCAAGACGCGTTCCTCCACCGCGCGACGTTCTTCTGCTTCTCGGGTGAGAATTTGTTCAGCTTCGCGCCTACTTCGGTCGCGTTCTTGTTGTGCTTCCGCCTCAAGCTCGGCATCGGACGGGAGGGCTCGACCCTCTGGCGCAGGGCTGATGAACGAGCCGACCCGATGTGCGAGGTTGGCCGCGAACTGGGTCACCGATGCTGTGGGGGACTGGCTACGCGCCCACGTGCGACCAGCATCGTCATTGTCGTCGTCGTCATTGTCGTCGCCAGAATGGCTGTCTTGTGAGTTTCTTCTTGGGACAAAGTCGTTACGAAGGGGGGAATGCGGCCTGCGGGGAGAGAGTGGCGGGTGTCCGTAGACGGGCTCTGGCTATTCGGTGTCGGTCAGCTGGGTTGATTCACTGTGGATGTAAAAAAAGACCGTACTAGGTTCAGCGATGTCGGGGGTGGCTGCGATGGAACGGTCATACGCCGCTGCTGGGCATGTCGGATGGACTCTGGAGTGGGCTTGGGGGAGGAGAGAGCGCTCAGACCGGCGATGCTCGGGGAGAGGGAGGTCGTTGAGGAGGTGTTGAGGGACTGCGATGACATCGTGCCGCACGGCGAGCGATGATGATTTTGGTGCTTGCTCGCTGTGGGCGGCGATGAACACGACGTCTGCGCTGGGGGGCCCCGAGATAGCCGTCCAAGTTTACGACGCGTGTGCGAAAGACCTTCCTAAAGTAGAATTTCTTTAATCTTGCCCGCCTTAGGAGAAATTTTTGGGCGCGCAGCGGGCGTGGTCGACGTGGACGGCGACGCTTGCTGCGGGCGATAGACCTTCATTCCATGACCACGACGACGAGCAGCAGCCATCCATGGATTCAAGACGCGCAGAGACGTACGTGCTCGTCCACAGTTCACCTCTTGGGGCTATTAATTCATGCTAAATGCCAGGCTTGAGGCGCTCTCTGCTTACCTCCAACATCAGAGAACCTTGCTCGCACGAACACAAGCCGATATCGAAAGGCTAAAAGCACTCAGGGCGGAGGCTCTCGCGTCTCCGGAGCAGTTCGCGAATCGTAGCAATTTCCAGGTATCTCGCTTTCTTCACTCGCTGTGCCACCCCAACGGTGACCTTGGGACATCGGCGTAGGAGAATGATGCTTCCACGTCTCGTCTGCTGAGAATTGAAGACAAGATATCAAAACTGCAGGATTACCATCCTGCTGAGTCTTTCCCTGCCAATATTAACTGGGAGGCCTTTTCGTCAAGTGGTCTGCATTTTGCCACCAAGTCCGCGATCGCCTGTCATCCTCACCGTGCCTCTTAAATTATAGATGCAACACCCCTGCGTACCCTCGCCATTCGAACTCGAATTGATCATACTCAACGAACTGTCCCTTCCCATACCCAGCGGTCCCCGTTCTCTCTTCTCCAGACATTCGTCAAGGATGCACGTAAAATCATTCTCAACCCCGTATTTGAAAGCTTATCTGCCTCCGCTGACGTGGTCGCGTTTTCCAATCCTACGGTCACTTCTAATTCCCACATAATCCCATCGTCGCCGAACGACCATAATCATATCCCCACTCTTACTATACCACCCTCGCTCTCTGAAGACGAAAACGAAGAACACCAGCAGCCGCCGGTTATTCAGGAGTCCATGACTGCCATTCGCAAACGTGAACGCGCACGCGCAAAAATTCGAGAGTTGAAGAAGCGCAAGGTTAGAACAGACTTGGTCGTCGAATGCAAACTCGGAGAGAAAGGATCTAATGGTGTATTCGTCCGACATGACATCGAAGATGAGAGCGTAGAAGTGGATGTGAGCATGGAGACGCCACAATCTTGCCTATCTACGCCGCTGGACGGCCCCCTGGACCAAATCAGCGACGCTATGGATGTTGATAGCGTGGGGGTGGTGACTGTCGAAAACGCCACGCAGTATGCGAAGCTGCCGAATCCGTCAGGAACCCGTCAACCTATCGCTCCCCGGCGGGACAACGTCGATCGGCCATCTCGTACACGTAAACCATCTCTGAAACTCCAGTCTCAGGCTCTGACAGCGCTGGTGGAAAATGAGCCGTCGCCTACCTCACTTCCCCCGATGCCATCACAAAGCCTCGGTAAGCGCTGTCGCGACATCGTGGAGATCAACGACCCAGCCCTAAAACCGAAGACGGAAACGCTGTCCATGTCGGAGGTAAACGTAGATATGGATACATACAGATCTGACACCTACAAGCAAGCATGGTCCATTTCTGAGCAACATCTTCTCGAGCGGCTCTTGGAAGAGATTCCCGACGGAGAAAGGAACCGGTACGTGTCTCCGCGAGCCGTGTTCTATCAGTTCAGTCATGATCGTGGCAGGTGGGCCAAAATCTCGCAGGCGATGGAAGGGCGGCGGACTCCAAGACAGGTCGCGAGTCGTGTACAGAAGTATTTTGAGAAGCTGAAACGTTTTGGGGTGGGTGTGGACAACAAGGGGAAGGCGAAATCATAACTGATGGGAATTGATGCATCGGATTTCCTGAGGAGCAGATGGTTGTTCGAGTAAGATCATACAGACAGAGAGACAAGCCCCTGTAACCCTAACCCTAACCCTAGGCCAGGGGATAAGCCATGTTCAGTTCCACCTCAGTCCAAGAACTAGTACTCACACCCACACCGTTTTGGTGCACGTTGCACGCAACGACCGTGGTTGTCTCGCTTTCCGTCGCACCAGCCCTACAGTCAAAATCATCCAACGCTCCAGACGTAAACTAGCGCGATGTCGACCCAACGCTTCGATCCGAACAAGGCTCAGAATCTCATGGAGGTGTGCTCTTCGAATGTTTGACTAGCACATTGAAACCACGTTGCTCATGAATGAAATGGGGGCGAAGATCGAAAAACAGTGCGTGCTCGCATTCCGCGGTGGGTCGACCTTGTCGCGCTGATGAATCTGTGTCCACGTCTAGATTCGCGGTCAAGGCTGTCGAACATGCGCAAGTGAGTTTGTGCGCTGCTTTTTAGGTCATGATACCCTGCATGGTTAGCTCCGACCGCCGATCCCATCTAGACCTACTGGAATCTTCTTGAGAAAATTCCACCGCGTGAGCTGAAGCTGTCAAAGTTGGTGAACTGGGTTCAATTCACGCTTCTGTTGAAATAACAAATTTGTCGAGCTAGGTTGGACGATGAAATCTTTGAACACACCATCGCCACGTTTCCCGAGTTTAATGCAGAAGGGCATGAAAAACTCTTGAAACTTGACGAGGACTGGCTCAAAGGTGAAGAAGCGAAGAAGAAGTGGAGAGATTTCATTAACCAGTAAGCCCACCTTGCTATCTGTTATCTTACCCGAACGCCGCCACATATCTACGCATCTTCGTATGATATGTGGATACTCACCAACGATCCTCTGGGCGATTCTATGATAATAGATATGAAACTAAAGTAAAGGATTTCAACTTCGGTTCTCTTATACGTACGGACGCAACACAGGAGTATTCCGAAACAAACACTATTTTCGGTCGGTTCCGATCACTCTTGATTGGTGTTCGTGCTGACCCGATATCTGTTACCCAGTAACGCGGATGCAGTTCTATGCTGTCGAGGTGGGTACTTAGCTAATTCACCCTGACTTGATGGCAAGACGGCGGATGATCATAGATTGCTCGCAACCGACTTGGTCTCAACGACAAGGCGCACGAGATCGCCAAGGCTGATGCGGAGAAGGAGCGCCTGAAGAAGGAGAAGGAGGCCGCGAAAACGGGCAAGAAGCACGGAAAACCATAGCCGGCCACCAGTGTATATTCCAGCTGACCATTGGTTTTGGTCACATCAAGATTCGTAGTATAATAACTTTACTTTCTCTCACTGGGTCGATGGTCAGGGCGGCCGTGACATGGTCGGTACGCGTTGAGCACGGAGATGATTTACCCGTGGACAATTGTGGGAGCGAAACCTTGACAGGAGCATACGACCCTGAAGGAAGTGTACCCGCCCAGTACTTTGAATTCCCTGTAAAAATCCTGTTTACCTGTCACATGGTCACATACCACGTGATGTTACCCGTCGTACCACTCTGTCACGCACGCCAAGGTGTTGCCCAATGCCTATGCCATGGAAGACGACGACGTGATATCGATACATTCGGACCAGTCCGACAACCAAGAACATGTTTCCCGCCGCGAAATCCTTGAGCCCGTCGTGCGGCATGTCGTGGACGCTCTTGGTGGTTACGAGGGCGGCGTGTACCGCATGGGGGACGAGGTAAATGGATGTCTACGGGACCTCAAAAAGTTGTGGCGCAAGGACGACACCGACGACGAACGTACCGTCGCACGGATTTTCTGGGAGTCAAGGGTCCTCTCAAACGACCTGATTCCCATCCTCCTCGCAACCGCGGGAAAAGGACATGTCGAGGACAAGCGCGCCATCGCATGTGCAGATCTTATCACCGCGATGACCTGGCCCATTGACATGGCCGAGGAGCTTCGAGAGCTGGTCGAGGAATTGGACAGAGGGACGGACTACACGCAGCTCACGCTGAGTCACTTGAACTACAAGGCGGCTCTACTCAAACCTGGCGTCATGCAGGCCCTGTTTGGTATCATGTTGCCTCCTCTGGCGAAACCCGTGAAGGAACGCCAGGAGCGTGACGGCCAAATTGTCAATGTCGTGCTTCATCTTATCCGCAATCTCATTTTCATCAAAGACCTCCCTCCGAACATGCATCTGAGTGCCGATCAGGCGGAATATTCTTCCCTTCAGACGAAGCTCGTCAAGGCATTGTCTGAAACACACACCCTCGACCTGTTGCTCACTATTGCCGCCAACAATGATCAAGATCCGTTGTTTAATGCGTCGAACACGCTCGTTCTGGAAATATTTTATCTCTTGTTTCGGGGTATCAAGCCCACGGCGTTGACTATTGACCAAACCAAGGTGATTCGTCACATTCTCCGCGTCTAGAACAAAGTATTGAATGAAGTTCACGCAGCAACCTGCCCAGAATCTGCACCGCCTCTTGGCCGCCGAGGACAAGAAGAAGCGAGACATTGCCCGCCATGCGTCATCTCGGCATTCGCGATTTGGTACCGTCCTCGCAGTTCGGCTCAAATCCAACAAGAAGGCGCCAGTTGACCGCAGTGGCGATAATGCTGAGTCTTCGGCCACAGCCGGTGCCTCTGAAAGGGGGTCATCCTCGAGGCCGCTGGTCCTTCACCGCCAAGCGGCGATTACTCAAGAATCAGGAAGCATATTGGACATGACAAAGCATCAAAGAGCCCGGAAAGCCAACAAAGTTGACGAATTGACCAGAGAGGACAGTCTCTCCTTTGAGGCGAGACTGGTCTTGCAGGGGTTTGCGAAGGAGTTTATGGAGTCTTGTTTTAATCGTGTGTTTGGTGGCTCCCTATCTCGACGCGATTCTTACACTGTCCTGCTTTCCCGTAGCATTTCTTTCCTTATTGTTGAAGGACATCAAGTCAGAGCGAGCCAAGATCATGGAAAAGGATCACCTTCGTCTGCTGTACACCACCAAGTGGCTACTTGAGTTCTTCCTCAACCTACGATCCAAGGAGAGCATCGTCGATGGCTACCGGAGGTGGAATCTCGGGCTTGTCGCGGAGGTCACTGATAGAAGCTGGATCATTTGGGTCCTGAAACGAATGAGGGAGGCGATGGAAGAAAAAGTTGGTTGCATATCGTCTTTAATTTTCTGTGTTCTTTCGAAACTAATCGGTGGCGTATTTATTATTTCGTATTTCTAGCCCAAGATGTGGAACGAATTGCAAGCGGGTATAGAATGCCTAACGCAACTCCTTCTCTTGATCGACAACATGGCTTCATCGGTAATATCCGATCCTGATCTCAACGACGCCGCACGGCTGCTTCAGCAGCAATTGATCTATAACGGCGACGTTCTTGATATTGCATTGGAAAGCTTGCGATCCTACAAGGAAGGCACGCAATCGTTGACTTATCTGAACTCGAGCGTGTATTTGGCTTATGCGCTTCTACACATGATGGAGCGTTGGGGGAAGGAGAACAGCGGTGCGACGTACGTGAGAAAGAAGGCGATCAGAAAAAAGAAAGGCAAAGGCAAGTTTAGATCCTACGTCTCCGTCTGACAGAGCATGGCATCAACATGGCCCGGTTATGAAGGGAATGGTATTTCAGAAGAAGATGGTGTGCCTGACGTTGAAGAGGAGGGTGACGCCGAAGAGGAGGGAGATATGATTCATGAGACAATGTTCACTTTTGAAGCCTTCGAGATGGTACGTGGCTGAGCATGCATGCGCCGCACGGTTCTGGACTGACAAAGATGAATACAATTGGGCCCGGTGGCAGAAATTTGCCCACTCCGAGATTACACGGACATTGTTGGCATACCTCTCACGCTACAAGGAGTTCGACTCTCCGGAGTTAATGAAGAGGGCTGTGAACCTGATTCACAGACAAGTCGTAAAAGCGAAGGCAGAAGGGTTATATTTCAATGTGAGCACGGTTTCATCCCCTAATGTGCGTCTATACGTACGTGAACAGGTCTCGACTATGCATCTCTTCAAATCGATCCTCGATGATCAACGGTCGCTTCCGAAGGACCAGCCATACAAGGATCTCGTACAGCTGATAACGTTCATATTACGGAAGTTCTTCAAAACCGTGGCGGAAGAGCCTTTCCTCATGATTGAGGTGAGGCATTCATCTTAGCTTATCTATAGGCCGCTGTTCGCAGTGCTTATCGAGTGGCCGGTCCCTTGCGATGTAGGCGTGGTATCCCATGAACCGCGGACACTGGAAACAATATTCCAGCTGGGAACCTGAGCAGAAAGCCAATCGCAAACAAGAGACCACCGAAGGCAACGGTGGTTTCTCAGGGGAAGTCCAGGTCAAGAACGGCTATTCTTGGAGCGAACAGATCGGTATTGCCATTGCTGCGCTCGTTGAGGGAGGCAAGTCTGAACTGGTAGAGTGGGTGAAAGACGTAAGTGGACACGCCTTGCCACGCTGTCGACACAAGGCTGAGGGGCCTTTTGTCGTGGGCGGGTCCAGATCCTCGTGTTAGTCATCCGCCAGCGCCAACAGATCGTCGATGGGACAGATCTAAACAATCGGGATGACGATGCCGACGAGGTGGAGGACGCTCCGCGAGCGAACGCTAGTCCTTCCAAGGATGCTGTTTCCAAGTTCACCGACTATGGTGCGTGTGACCATCCCGAGTATGCATGAACGACACCGAGCGGAACCATGCAGAAATTCCTTACATCAACGATGAACATGCCGACGCTGCTACCAGGAGTGCGAGACTCAAGCTTGTGTTCCGTCTGCTGGAGTTTACGATCCAGGCAGAGGGTGTGTTGCGTGCTTCTGGTGGGATTCTAGACCTGTTTTTCACCTGAACGTGTTTGTAGACGCCGAAGAACTTCAATGGGTCGTGCCCGCCTCGATCATGCCATCCGTTCTGCGGGAGCGATTGAACGTCGTCGATCAGTCCCTCAAGAATCCAATCGAGTTGGAGGGAAAGAAGGCGAGCGAGATGCTCAGTAAGAAAACACGCAGACGCCGCAGGCGGCGATCGCCATCGCTCGGCTCCGACGTCGAACTTCCTGATGACGAACCCCGACGGGGCAAGAAGGAGAAGAAGAAGAAGGAAGAGAAGAAGTACAAGTCCGCACAATTTATCGAAGACAGCGATGAGGAGTACGGCGACATGGAGGTTTTCCTTGAGAAGGAAAAGGCTCTGCGGGAGAAGACGGCGCGCGCTGCCGCTGAGAGCGGCAAGACTGCGACGATGCGCCCGAGTGGGACGAAGAAGCGACGAAAGAAGGGGAAGGATGCCGTCTTGTCGAGCGCAGAGGAGGACGATCCGGCTACTGTCGCTGCAAAAGTATTCTCGGATGATTCCGACAGCGACGATGAGATCTTCAAGTCGCTGCGCGGCAGTCGGTCGCCGTCGCCCACGCCGAAAGCCAAAATACGACCGAAACCGCGCTTGGTCCGGAAGCCCCAGCCGGCAACAGTAGACGAGGCGATCCACATCTCGAGCGATTCTGAGCCGTGGGCAGATGCACAACGGGTGCGCGCGCCCCCGACATCTGCGGTTGTTCAACCTGGCAGGAAAGGGCGCCTTGTACTATCAGACGACGAAGTGTAGATATTCGATGTATGTTGTAGGTTTTCTGATGAGATCTATAATGTCTTCTTTTCTTCTTTGGTTCGCCTGATAAGCCCTTTTGCAGCAGGGATACACCTTCCTACTGGGCAGACCCTGGCCCACGACGCCTACTGGCTGCGCCAGAGGGCATTTTTGTCTGGCAATCGCCGGTGTTGTGTGCTGGCTGCGCAGCCACCAGCGCCCAATATCCAGGGACCCGACCCAATCGCGTTGTTCTGGTCTTGAACGCCAAGTCACCGCTAGCCCAACGCATCAACTCCCTTTGATAGATTGCTCGGACTGCCTGCTGCGTATCAAGATTGGACAAGTCCGGCCACTTGACGAACCCAGTCGAGCTAATCGAAAGATAGCTTTTTCTTCTCCCAGACTTTTTTTTACTCGCGCGCACGCTACCCTGCTCATGTGGCGGCATATTTCTTCCCATCGTCAGGTTCCGCCAACGCGTGATATCAGCATCAAGCAGGGTTTCCGAAAGGACGCCACAAGGATGGGCTGACGTTGAGCAAACCATTTCCGGGAGGGTGGTCGCCGATGGACCGGTTATACAGGCACAAGGGCTCTCAAGACATGGTTTTGGGTTCGGGTTGGACCAAGTTACGATTGGATTTATGGCATTGCGCAGACCAGCTTCGGTCGCTCCGCTCACGTTTCCTCCCCCTTTTTCCGCACGTAACGCGATCAAGGACACACTGACACACGCCCGCCCCGCACTAGCAGACCGCCGGCTTGTCGTTTCGTTGTCGTTTCTTTTTCTTTTTCCCCGAGATTCAGGCTCATTGTGGTGACGCGCCGCTCGTCGGGGGTTGAGCGTCGTCACAGTGTGGAGATGTTTCTCGTTTGCTCAGTTTGGATATACACGCGCTCTCACAAACCCTGGGGTGGAGATAGGTTAGTATTCAGAGCCGACGAACGATGCCGTCTTCATTTTTGTCCCCCCATACTGGCTGGAGAGCGCTTGGAATTTCTGGGGGACGTCCCTTCATTCCTGGGCGACCACCCTTTTTTTTTTTTTTTTTTTTTTTTTGCCCTCCTTCAACTCTGACGCCCAGCTCAAAGTAAGTATATGAATATTCGCTATTATACCCTCTTAAGGAGAGAGAGAGGGGAGGGGAGGTAGGGATTGGTAGATAATTAAGAACGACCTACGAGAGTTGCCTTAACGAGACGGCTTCTTACATACGAAGGCCAAGGTACGTTTGCCGGAATTCGTTTGCGCATCTGATGGCCGTTTCATGTTATGTAACGCTTTCGATGATGTGCTAACCCCAGCACGTCGAGATTCCAAACGTACGCTCTCTGGATTTTCTATTTTTTATTTATTTTTTATTCCTTTTTGTTGACTGGCTGGCGTTCTCGGCGATAAAGTTTGTCGAGGTGTTCTTGTCCATCCGAATCTCCCCGCGTCCCCCTTGGATAGGGTGGCATTCCTCCTTTCCTTTTCATCCCATTTTATTTTATTTTATGTGCCACCGAGCAAATCATGCACGTTCGGCACAACGACGCCGCGCAGTTGGGTTTATTTATCTCGGCTGGATAAATAAATAAATATGCGCCGAACCTTTTTTATCCCAAAAAAAAAAAAAAAAAACCAATGAATTGAGCCTTGAGCTTTCCACGAGGCGTGTTCGCCTAACCATGTATGGTTACATTTGGGAGATACGCCGCATCTCGGTTTTCTCCTTTTCCAATCGCAGAGGATGGACACGTTCAGGTTCGTGACCGGGGTTCGCGCCGCAAGAGGTCGCTCCGAGTCCTCGCCATCAAATGTTATATATCCGTGTGGACGCTCTCTCTATCGCGACGGACTGAGTAGAGAGACGGGTCCCGTCGAATTTGAAAAGGCTCCACCTTCAGTCCTGGTTGTCCGCCACTGACACCGATGCGCCGCGTTCTATTCAAGAGAGAGGAAGGGGAGACGGTCTCGGCACGTGTACTCGGCACCTTGGGATCGCGCAGTGGGTTAAAGTTTCCGAATGGGTTTGGAGTGTGACAGAAGATTATTCTCAAGCGAAAAGAGGAGGGGGAGAGGTGGGCGTGTCAGATCTGACCCCGCACAAATTCCCCCCCTCCCTCGATGGCAAATTAGACGTAGGTTACACTTGACAAGCGTCGTCGAGTATCGGAAGAGGACGTTAGTGGACGATATAACGTACTGATGCGTGTGATGAAGGAGATCGAGCAGCGAGTGGGCGCTCGGAAGTGACAGCGGCCGTATATTAAAATTATTATGTGCGGATATTCGACGTCAACCCCGATGGGGGCATTCAGACCAATCAGCAGGGCCCATCGCGCGATCAATCTTTGGGTGCGACATGCACAGCCAGGTGCGTGGGAGCGGGTGAACTCAGTCGGGAGATGCCGATTGAATTGGGTGGGTGCTTCAGAGTGGAGATACGAAGCAGGTAAGATAAGCAGTCAAGGTTAGGGATGACTTTTGGGGATAGCAACGGACGTTCTTTTCTTTCTGGATTGTTGTTAATTGTTGCATTGTTGCAAATGGTGTCGCGGCGAGCGATGCCACACGGATCTCAGAGCGGTGTGACAGATCCGGCCGCGTTGCACGAGGAGGAGGAGGAGGAGGAGGAGGGTCGGAGGTCGCTGAGCTGCATAGCGACTGTGCAGGACCAGTGATAGCCGGTGTGATCAGCCAGGAACGGATAAGGCAGGACCGTCATTTCATGCATATTGAACGCTGGGGCGAGATCGCCAAAAAATGCCATATTGACGAGACCAAATGGAGCGAGATCTCAGAAAGAGCGGACTCGAGGGCTGTATTGTGGTATGTGCCGTGGTATCCGAGGGCAGTGATAGGCTACAATGAGAGAGCGAAGAAGAGGGGCGGCGAAGGGGTGACGGAGTCTCGCGGAGTATCTGAGTCTGAAATATAAAATAGGAAAAGCGGAGCCAAACCCGAAAAAGAATATTTGGCTGATCGGGGATCAACAGAGGAACACATCCCTAAGGCACAGCGGGATTGGTGACGACCGCAAACTGCCGGGTGGGTCCAGGTTGGGAGTGACGAGGAGGAGAGGGTCCATGGATCGACACAGGAAGAGGTCAGCGCTCTCTCTCTCTGTACCACAGTCCGGGGCAGACGGGGTGGAGAGCTGCTGTAGATGTGGAGGGCCCCATTCCACGGCAGAAGGTGATTGGTTCTCGAGTTCGTCGAGATTTGATTCGAGATTTGTGGTAAAGAAGTGGGAGCGACAAGGTTTGCCACCAGGGTCGGGTTGAGGACATGTCGGCTGATTTTGACAAGGCGAATAATTCGGAATCCGAGGCAGTGAATTCTTTTCGGTCTAGCCAAGACAAACCCGTCCGGGCGTCTCAGCTCGCTGCAGTGCGCGATACCCAACTATAATAACTCTCCCTCCTTATTTCGTTTTTTTACAACCCCGACCTCTTCCTCTCCCTCCAAGTTACGTGATAACGTTACATGTCCTCGATGGCCCACGCCGCTGCTGAACAAGTCTCGTCACAACAGCCTGATCGACCAGAGCGCAGCCGTAATGCAAAAGCCCAAGCTCGCCATCGTGCAAAGCGAAAGGCCTACATCGAACAGGTCCGTCCCATCCCGGACACTGTCCACCCTCCGCGTCCCCAAACGCGACCCCAACCCGTCTCACCCTTCTCCATCCCCAGCTCGAGCAGACCGTCACAAAGCTCCAGACTGCACTCGGTTTCACCCCAGACCAGGTCGCTGCCCTCCCACCCCCGCTCGTCAAGATTCGTGAGCTCGAGCAGGAGAACACCCGGCTCCAAAAAGAAAACGAGGAAATGCGCCGTCTCCTCGGCGACTCAGATCACAGACATCTCTCCGACTACAGGAGGCATTCCCTCCACTCCTTCCACGACTCTCGCAGCTGTGACCGCGACTTTAAGAAACGCAAAATGGACGATCTCTACATTGTGAGTGCCCTCTCCACCCGTTCTCTCCTCCATCTTCACTCTCTGGCAGGGTCCCGACGCATCCCACCCCGACACCCTACCCCGCCCTCCCCCCCTCACGATCCCCCAGCCGCTGTCCCACCACCAATACAGCAATATCCAATCCCACAACTCCTCCTCTGCCCACAATGTCTCCAGTAACGGCTCCTCCCTCTTCAACCTCCACGCCCCCGCCTTCCACCAACTACCAAACACCCCCTCGGGTTCGAGCTCGACGTCCAGTCCACCCTTTTCGGCGAGTATCATTCCTGCCTCTTCCGACCTCCTTGCGAGGCTACGAATGTATAATGACCATCTCGTCTTCCACCCACCAGCAGCCCGCCCAAATGAATCACTCGTCGCATTCACCCGCGAACAGTCGACCCAGCTCATTATCACATACCACTCTCACGAACACGTACCACTCCAATCACTACGGGTCCGTCAAAGTCGAGGACGATCATTATGGGGTAAGCGTACGGAATGTGTCGTGTTATCTATCACCTCGCTCACCTCACCCTTTCCAGTCTTCGAACCACCACCACCACCACAACGGACAGTCGAATCACTACCACACGACGCTACCACCGTTTGCGCACACCGTCCCCGAAGCAGCGGACATGGACAGCTGGCATGCACACACGTATTCGGCTGAGCGGGGTGGCCAGGTGCACCGCTGAGTAAATCGATTTCTGTAGAATATACCCCAACCCCATTTATTGCTATCGTTGCACCTCGACCAGCTTGTCATTGCATCCCATGTTCGTTTTGCCGCAGCATAGAGTCATCCACATTCTACTAATACTTATTTTCTGCACCGTACAGCTTTATTCAGGCATTCTAGTGGATATGTGCATGCATGTATAATACCTCGTAGCTCTCGTAATGTAAATAGCGCCGCTTGTTCTCCCACCGGCTCAATTTAGCTCGATCTGAATCCTTCTTCATCTCGTCCGGCGCCATCGTATATCGCACCGAACTGACCCTTTGAATGGACGTCGGCACGGGCGGCATCTTTAAACCGAACCGCGCTAGTCCATGCGAGGATCGATCGATCGATCCTTCTGATGGAAACACTCATCACCGCCAACCCGCTGCGCAGTGCGGCACCACCTCAGCACTCGACGGGTCCGCGCGTGACACAGCGTCCATTGTCCACACCATTCTCTAGTGGACACAAAACCTCGCCCATGTCTCTCCATCCCCATGCACCCACCATCCTACGTCCCTCGTCGTTTCGCGTCGGGCACCTTCCCCGTCTCGAGCGATTACAACCTGAGACAGATGTTGTACAACTACTCATATTCAACAGCCAGGGATCCATCCGACCAGATCATTCCTTCGTTCCCTTTTAGCGATGTCCCCGTCTTCGCGGATACGGTGGATATTGAAAGTAGGTCGTGTATGTCAGCTCATTCACATTTTTCCCTCACACGTGCTGGATCTGTCCAGCGCTGGCGTTTCACGATTTTTGGGGTTGTCTCTTGACACCAGACAATGTCGCCGCCGGCATCTGTACAGACGATCTCCGCTACCATGTTTGGGTCGCGACCAAGCGCGTCCTCGAGTCTGGACTGTGAGCAGTACTCTCTCTCCGCTCATCATTCCTCCCATCCATTTCATTAGAATCAGCCTCTCCGACAAAGAAGCGCTCATTCGAGCGGTGATGGACCAATTTGTGAGTCCGATTTCCCAGGACCTTTTGCATTCTCGGTTTAGCAAACACGTGTTCGTAGATGGTCGAGCTCGCTCTCGTCCTCCTCGACCTCTGCCCCGGCCCACTCGTGCTCTTTCTCGATCCCCGTCTTCACGACGACGCAGAGAGTATGGTCGCGAGAGCCACTGCGATGGTGGCCAAGTTCGATCAAGCGCACGTGCGACGATGGCGCATCATTCTTACCGTTGGACACCTCTTTCTTTTTCAATCTCCAAGCTCACCGGCTTTGGTAGTTGCCTGCCACCAACGATGGTATCCGTGCTGCGCAAGTGCTCGCCCACCGACATGGCATCCAAACGAACCTGTCCCTGGTCGCGTGCCTTGAGCACGCCGCCGCCTGTATCGAAACCGGCGCGGGCATGGTGAGCATGAGCGTTGAGCCGGTGAGTCTTGAATATACCCTCGATGTGTCTTGGGGCAAAAGGGCGATGCGGCATCCAGATCATGGACTGGTTCGAACAGCAACACAGTCTCCGACCAGGGCACATTGCACCAGATCACCCTGGGATCGAGGCGATACAATCCTGTGCCACCTTCATACATCGTCATGGGATCAACGCCACCCTGCTCACGACCGACGTTCGAAAGGTAAATTACAAGATCGCGTGTGATCTGGACGTTAATCCGTCTGTGTGGACATTGCAGTGGTCCGAGCTAAAGCAATTAGGCGGTATCGGCGCGACGGCACTCAAAAAAGACCAGCTGGACGAGATTCCGATGCAACGCGTGGCGACGTGGCGTCCACGACCGGACGATACGTCACCGGCGACCCTCCGTGCTCTGCAGGCAGCGTATCCAACGCGTTACCTGGAATCGAACAAGGGCCTCCTCGAGTCACTCCCCGCCGAAAGTCGAAGCCTGGTCTCTGCTGTACTGTACGTGCACTTGGCCAAGATGGCCGTCCGAATGGACGCGATTGAAAGAGTGGTGTTGTACGAAATCAAGCGACGTATCCGTCTGGAGGCGATCCCGCTCGAACACCTCTACCGTCGCCCATCCTTTTCGATCGAGACGCGGCCCTCGACCTCGCGCAAGTCCGCTTCCTCAAACCGGTCCAAGTCTAGATCCCGGCGCAGCGCTCGACAGGGGAAAGAAGAAGACGCGTCCGTCGTCGACCACTTTTAAATTCCACTCCACACGCGTTTGTATTTTTGTTTTTATAAATCTTTTTACGACGCACACGTTCCGCGCCATCCCCATTTGTATCGCTCCTTCCAACTATTGTCAGCTTGTATCTATGTATCTTACGCCCGCCAATGTGTGATGCTGATGGCGTATCTCCATTTCGAGTATCCGCGGGGGAATCAGCCATTTCTTTTTTTTTTTTT